>JARSSU010005711.1:0-107319 GCA_029619165.1 Eurosta solidaginis
GCTACATACCAATGCATGCGAATAGCATTTGGCGATAACAATAATATGCACACAGTACGCCAACTCACAGTAATTGGCAAACTTAAGTACCCATTTAGCGTTCATTTCTCACATCGCATCATAGCAGAAGCAGTATAAAAGAGAATGCATTTGCTGTTGTCACTTCATTCCTCGCAGGTTAGTCAGAGGAAGTGGTTGCTTTATTAAGCAACCCGTCACTCCTCCTGACTAGCTTGCGGGGACAACGGGTTGTCGCCTTTATGGTTTTTTCCTCGCCCGTGTCCCAGCTAAGTAAGGGGGAATCTCGCTGCTTTAGGGCTCCCCCGCCCCTTCCTCTCAGCTAAGGCTCCAGCCGACCCGGTCTATAGCTTTGTAGGCGTGGTGCTTTTCGGGCCCAGTTTCTCCTCGCAGCCTACGAACCGGCAAGGACAGAGCTGGTGCACCGCCTCCCGGCACCTTATCTTAGTGTGGCGACCACGGGTGAGCGATGTCCAGCGAACGAGCCAAACGCACTTCCATAGGGAAAGGGGGTGCCGCCACGTCACCGGTCACCCTTTGCTTGCAGGAACAACGGGCTGTCGCCTTTATGGTTTTTCTCGCCCGTGTCCCAGCTAAGTAAGGGGGGCTCGCCGCCGTTCGGCCAACATATCCCTTCCCCTCAGTCCTGGCTCAGGCAGTAGAGCGACTCGTCGGCTAAAGGGACTACCGCTGTGCCGTCAAGGCGCACTTCCCCTCAGCCCACGGATCGACCTACAAAGTTCTGGCTGGTACAACTCCGCGTCCAGCCCTGCTATCGTGCAAGCATGGAGGCGGTGGTGTCCAGCTAGCGAGCCAGCACTAAAGCGAGTGAGCCAACCACACCACGGAGTGGAAGGGGGCGCTGTCAGGGAACGGGTCACCCTTGTTTGCGGGGACAATGGGTTGTCGCCTTTATGGTTTTCTCGCCCATATCCCAGCTAAGTGCTCGCCGCCTTATGACCTTCCGGCCCTTTTCCCCTCCGCCCCGGCTCCGGCCGTAGACCGGTCCAGCAGCTAAAGGGGCTACCGCTGTGCCGTAAGGTGCACTTCCCCTCAGCCCACGGATACGACCACCTACGGAGTTCCGGCTGGTATAACTCCCGCGTCCAGCCCTGCCATCGTGCGGGCATGGATGCGGTGGTGTCCAGCTAGCGGACTGGCACTAACCACAATTCTATTCATTCCTCGCAGGTTCCTCCGCCGCCGCCACTGAGGCAGCGTCCTCGCAGGAAGCCGCCACCCGCAACCGCCGCTACTGATAACCCCCCTAAAAGGTAATCAGGTAGAACGTTTGTACCGACACCTCGCCTTGGCTACGCCACTGGTACGCTCTCCGTCGCCCTGTTGTTGCCGTCGCTTTCTACCGCCGTGGCGCTGCTGCTCCGACGACCGTTGGCGCCTGCTACCCTACCGCGGTGCGCCGCTGCTACCGCACCACCGTCCAACAGCTCGCTGGTACCGTCACTGCGTCCATACCACTACATCCATCCGTCCGCTAATACTGTCCGCCGTCGTACTAATCCCGCCACTGCATACCGCTGTACCAATCTGTCCGCTAATACTGTCCGACGTCCGGCCGCCTTGCTGATCCCGTCGTTCAATCGCCGTACCGACCCCTCTGCTATTACAACGACCGTTAGCTGCCGCTCGCCTCCCTCCCCCACCATCTTTGCACGTAAAGCTGCTGCCCTCACCACGCGTCAAGCCGTGTGTGTGGGCGTGTATTCGTCATTAACATATAACAAATGCGTTCTTATTAAGTGGGGGTTGTGTGGGACCTCTACTTGACTGGATTGACTGAGTGCTACCTCAGCCTTCGACAAAACCCACATCATATGTTTATACGTAATAATAAAATGTTTACGTATACGCACCGGCACTCACATTTTCAGGTGGTGCGGAATATACTTACGTGTAATTGGTTGGTGCCCGACGGTTGGAATCTAAGTGTTCTTTGCCCAGTCCACAAGAAGGGGGATACTGCAAAATGCACCAAATATCGTGGAATCAGCCTTCTTAATATCGCATATAAGGTCCTTTCAAGTGTATTGTGCGAAAGATTGAAGCCCACCGTGAACCGGCTGATTGGACCTTATCAGTGCGGCTTCAGACCTGGTAAATCTACCATCGACCATATTTTCACAATGCGCCAAACCCGTGGAAAAAACCCGTGAAAAGAATCGACACACATCACCTCTTCGTCGACTTTAAAGCCGCCTTCGACAGCACGAAAAGGAGCTGCCTATATGCCGCTATGTCTGAATTTGGTTTCCCCGCAAAACTTATACGGCTGTGCAAAATGACGTTGAGCAACACCATCAGCTCAGTCAGAATTGGGAAGGACCTCTCCGAGCCGTTCGAAACTAAACGAGGTTTCAGACAGGGTGACCCCCTATCGTGCGATTTCTTTAATTTGATGCTGGAGAAAATTATACTAGCTGCAGAACTTAACCGCACTGGAACAATATACTATAAAAGCGTGCAATTACTGGCATATGCTGATGACATTGATATCATCGGCCTAAACACCCGCCCTGTTAGTTCTGCTTACTCCAAGCTGGAAAAAGAAGCGGTA
This sequence comes from Eurosta solidaginis, assembly GCA_029619165.1. NCBI lineage: Eukaryota > Metazoa > Arthropoda > Insecta > Diptera > Tephritidae > Eurosta > Eurosta solidaginis. The sequence goes on from JARSSU010005711.1 coordinate 2,594, forward strand.
AAGATGGGTTTGATGGTGAATGAGGACAAAACGAAGTACCTGCTGTCATCGAGCAAAGAGTCAGCGCATATGCGCCTTGGCAACCACGCTACTGTTGGCAGCCATAATTTCGAAATAGTAAAAGACTTCGTTTATTTGGGAACCAGCATCAACACTAGCAACAACATCAGCACTGAAATCCAGCGAAGAATCAATCTTGCCAATAAATGCTACTTTGGACTAGGTAGGCAATTGAAAAGTAAAGTCCTCTCTCGGCGAACGAAAATCATACTCTACAAGTCACTTATCGTACCCGTCCTGCTATATGGGGCAGAAGCATGGACCATGACAACAGCAGATGAAGCGGCTTTGGGAGTGTTCGAGAGAAAAGTTCTTCGAAAGATTTATGGACCTCTACGCGTTTGGCGATGGCGAGTACCGAAGAAGATTTAATGATGAGCTGTACGAGCTATACGCAGACATCAACATAGTCCCAGCGAATTAAAACGCAGCGGCTGCGCTGGCTAGGCCATGTTATGCGAATGAAAGATGATGCTCCGGCCAAGAAGTGTTTCTGTCGGAACCCGCCTATGGAAGCAGAGGTAGAGGGCGGCCCCCACTCCGTTGGAAGGACCAGGTGGGAAAACGATTTAAACTCCCTTGGTGTGACCAATTGGCGCCGGTTGGCGGAGCGAAGGAGCGACTGGCGCGCCTTGTTGGACGGCCATAACCATTTAGACGGTTAAGCGCCAATTAAGTAAGTAAGTAATTGGTTGGTGTTTAATTAAACAACGTCCTTATCAATAAAAAATATTATAGCGAATGATATCAAGTGTAGCACATCACCAGGCCCGCCCAGAAGGTGGGTGTGGGGGGAGGGGCGGGGGCGGTTTATCCCCGTGCCAGGGGTTTTCTGAGGGGGCCGTGATTTGCATTCCGTTTTTATTATTATAGTGTAGTGTGAAAATAAAAATCTATATATGTATATAAAAAGAAAGGCTAAATGTGTGTTAGTTGGCCGCCGGTGTTGTCGGTCGGATGCGTCGGTCGATTATAGGCCGAGACGTGGACCCGAGTACCCTTAGAATGTGTTTGTAGAATATGGATAACAAATGAAAGCTGTTGATGAGTGCTTTAGTACAGAGTAATATATTATCCAAAGACGGGCTGGGACTGGGATTAGGACTAGGACTGGGACTGAGACTCGGAGTGGGACTGGAATAAAATACATACCACCGTCTGGGACAGGCAATAAGAGATGCAGGAGAATGAGAAGGAATTGAGAGAAGAGAAAATATATAAGGAGATTGAGAAAGAGAAAGAATGAGAGGAAGATGGAGATAGATGAAGCGAAAAGACGGAGGGAGGAGTGAATAAAAGGATTAGGAAAAAGTGAAGAGGGGGGAGGGCAGCTTATTAAATGTATACAGATAGGCCAAATTTAGGGCAGGACAACGTCTAGTATATATATATACATTTCCTTCCGCTTTCAGTTTTTAGCAATGGCCGCCATTGCTTAGATTTTCACTCCACAATGTTTTGATATTATACCTATTTAAACTAGAATTTTTAACTTTTATTACTAAAAAACACAATTAAATATATTTTTAAACACTTTTATTATATTTACCGATCACTTGAACGCGCACGAAACAATAAGCAAACACACGCCGGCACTTCCAAATAAAACTGAGCGAAAATGCAATGGCAGAGCCAATGTTAGTAACAGCGTTGGTAATGTAGTGCACTTCGTTCGCAACATTTATCGACTTGCCGACGGATGGCAAGTTTGATATTAAAATAGCCTTTTTATACCTTCATGAAAATGAAATGGTATATTAATTTCGTCACGAAACCGAAAATTGTAAGTCCTTAAAGGAAAATAGATAGACCCACCATTAAGTATACCGAAATAATCAGGTTGAAGAGCTGAGTTGTTTTAGCCATGTCCGTCTGTCCGTCTGTCCGTCTGTCTGTTTGTATGCAAACTAGTCCCTCAATTTTTGAGATATCTTGATAAAATTTGGTGAGCAGGTGTATTTGGGTGTCCGATTAGACATTTGTCGGAACCGACCGGATCGGACCACTATAGCATATATCCTCCATACAACCGATTTTTCAGAAAAAGAGGATTTTTGTAATATCTTACCCAATTTAACAGATTGAAGCTTCAAACTTCACCATATACTTTCGTATATTGAACATATTGTTGCCTGAAAAAATTGATGAGATCGGTCGTATATATAGTATATATCCCCCACAACCGATTGTTCAGATAAGGAACTTTTCGTAATTACTGCCCTATTTTAAGAGCTAGAGGCTTCAAATTTCAGCGAATGCTTACGTATATAGCATATATTGTTGTCTGAAAAAATCATAAAGATCGGTGGTATATATAGTATATATATGGTGGTATATATAGTATATATATATAGTATATATATATATATTTTCGCAAATTTTAGCCCCATTTTAACAGCTAGAAGCTTCAAATTTCACCGAATATTTACTTATATAGCATATATTGTTGTCTGAAAAAATCATAGAGATCGGTTGTATATATAGTATATATCTCATACAACCGATTGTTCAGATAAGAAACTTTTCGCAATTTCTACCCCATTTTAACAGCTATAAGCTTCAAATTTCACCGATTGCTTACGTATATAGCATATATTGTTGTCTGAAAAAATCATAGAGATCGGTTGTATATATAGTATATATCTCATACAACCGATTGTTCAGATAAGAAACTTTTCGCAATTTCTACCCCATTTTAACAGCTATAAGCTTCAAATTTCACTGATTGCTTACGTATATAGCATATATTGTTGTCTGAAAAAATCATAGAGATCGGTTCTATATATAGTATATATCTCATACAACCGATTGTTCAGATAAGAAACTTTTCGCAATTTCTACCCCATTTTAACAGCTAGAAGCTTCAAATTTCACCAACTGCTTACGTGTATAGCATATATTGATGTCTGAAAAAATCATTGAGATCGGTGATATACATAGTATATATCTCATACAACCGATTGTTCAGATAAGAAACTTTGCGCAATTTCTGCCCCGTTTTAACAGTTAGAAGCTTCAAATTTCACAAAATGCTTTCGTATATAGCATATATTGTTGTCTGAAAAAATCATAGAGATCGGTGGTATATATATTATATACTTCATATAAACTGTCATATTGACCCCTTTTTTACGGCTAGAAGCTTCAAGATTCATCAAATTTCATCAAATAGTTACGTTTACGTCATATATTTTTGAAATACGTGATTCGTAGCCATAGTTTTTACATGCAGACCACAAAAAACGTGAAGCTTTGCATCCTCACACAGATTACCTACCTATTTTTTATTTTATATTTATCTTAAAAATCGTTTAGATATGTTCAAATTTCACCAAATGCTTACGTGTATAGCATATATTGTTGTCTGAGAAAATCATAGATACCGGTGGTATATATAGTATATATCCCATACAACCGATTGTTCAGATAAGAAACTTTGCGCAATTTCTTCCCCATTTTAACAGTTATAAGCTTCAAATTTCACCGATTGCTTACGTATATAGTATGTATTGTTGTGTCAAAAAATCATAGAGATCGGTGATATATATAATATATATATGATGGTATATATAGTATATATATATAGTATATATATATTTTTTTTACGATTTCGGCCCCATTTTAACAGCTAGAAGCTTCAAATTTCACCAACTGCTTTACGTGTATAGCATATATTGATGTCTGAAAAAATCATTGAGATCGGTGGTACACATAGTATATATCTCATACAACCGATTGTTCAGATAAGAAACTTTGCGCAATTTCTGCCCCGTTTTAACAGTTAGAAGCTTCAAATTTCACAAAATGCTTACGTATATAGCATATATTGTTGTCTGAAAAAATCATAGAGATCGGTCGTATATATATTATATACTTCATATAAACTGTCATTTTGACCCCTTTTTTACGGCTAGAATCTTCAAAATTCATCAAATTTCATCAAATAGTTACGTTTTCGTCATATATTTTTGAAATACGTGATTCGTAGTCATAGTTTTTACACGCAGACCACAAAAAACCTGAAACTTTGCATCCTCACACAAAGTACCTACCTGTTTTTTATTTTATATTTATCTTAAAAATCGTTAAGGTATGTAGATCTGTTCACTATATATTTCTTATCTTATACATCCGATTATTCGGAGATTACGAACGGGATAAGATTATTGTTCAGCCCCATTCATGAAAGGTATGAAGTCTTCGGCACAGCCGAAGACAGTCCCGTTCTTACTTGTACTTCTATATACGTTTACGCTTAAACTTTATATGGACTGCTAGGCGACAAACTTTATATACACCTCTGAAATTGCTGCGCATAAAATTTTTCCTACTAAATTTCAATACTCAGATGTAACTGAAATATGTGTTTATGTTTCACCCTCTACACTAATTCCATGTATTCTATGCGCGTCCACTATCTATCACAACTGATTCAGCTATATGTTATACCCTATGGCCATCAGAGGGTTGTGTCTCCGCTTTTCGGTACACCCTGTGTTGTAGCATTTAACCACTGTAGTTATTTAACCACTGCCGCTAGATGGGTCTCCTAAGCATTATCTAAGCGAGGATAAGCGTTTTTCTTTACGCGAAAACGTGTACGCGTGTGAAAAAAAACACGGCTAATATCTCTGTATGTACCAGGCATGCTTAACCAACGAACCGACTTTGTTTCGTTTATTAACGTTAAGAACGTCAAATTAACGAAATGATTTTGTTTCGTTTTCTGCCATATCAAACCGAAATCAAATCGTTTATGTTGATTATTAATTTCAAACTATGCTGGCAAAGCTGATTGATGGCGGAATCATTAAAGGTGAAAGCACTTGCCAAGCTGATTGCAACTTCTCTCATGAATTTTGACAGTACGAATATTTCTTAGAGTATTTTTGACATTACCACCAACGAATTGCACAAACAAATTACATGGAGTTTGTGTGTATGTCCGCTCGCTGTTACCACCTTACGGCTTCACCATGGCTATAGCATTGCCAGCACAATTCAAACATAAAGATCACGTTTTTGTTAACGTTTTTAACGTTAACGAAAGCTTTTCGTTTCGGTTAAAAACGAGATACAATTTATCTTGATAATTTCTTTATCGATAATATTTTGAAGTGTTTCAGCGGAAACGGTGGAAATTTTTTGATAAACCTTTAGCTTAACGTTAAGGTGCATCCCTGCTATGTACATATGTATGTAATATCCGAATATCAAACTCAGTCTAGGTGCTGAATGCGGCCTGCCTAGGTTTCCCGGTTCTGGCTGAATAGTAAGTTATATTTAGTTACTGAAGGTTCTGGCTGAGTAGAAAATGTTATCCATGTACAGTAGAGGCATCATTCATATTTTCTAAACAAAACTACATATATGCGGACTATATCTGCCTTTATACAAAATTTTAATTATACACTGAAAGGCTCTGTGTAATTTTTTCATCACTGCGTCGCTAGGTAGTTAAGGAGTATTTTCAATGGTTACGCTAACAGGGCACTAATAAACTATCAGCCTATACTTTTCTGGCTAGCCTACCTAGGAAATCTTTTACAGCGCCCACCTTGATAACACTAACTGGGCCATCCGTAGAAGATTATAACAAACTGTCAAGATGTAAAAAAAACTAGGCAGCACCTAGACAAGCAACACTAGCTGGGGCTATCTGTAAAAGGCATCAACAAACTGTTACGATATGGTTTTCTTAGAGGGCCGTTAATAATAGGAGGGGAAATCTAGTATATTTAGCTCCTGGCAAAATTGAGCTGGACATTCTGCCGGGGTCATATATTTTTCCTATGTCACTGCGCACAACGGTAAACCGAATGATGGGTAAATTCCAGTACATATCGCTCATTTACTTCAGTGGTGTCATAACTCAAAAAACCCACAATTTTCCAGTAGAGCCATTCAAAGATTTTAACTGCCATATGTTACGCATATAAAGGCATACTTTCATTTGTATAGTACGTGGTAAATTTGCAAAGGATCACAAAGATTTTTTTATACAACATAAATAATGTTATTGGGTACATTTATATGTTATTAACTTAAAAGTCACCAAAGATCCAACCTCAAAATTTTAGAAACACGTTTTTTCAACTAAAAAAATTTCGATTGTATTTCTGCCATGAAAAGCTTCTCAGTGAAAACTCATCTGCCTTGCAGATGCCGTTCAGAGCCGCCATAAAACAAGTAGGTCCGGTCCCTCCAATTTGTAGGAAAAACAAAAAGGAGCTCCACGCAAATTGGAAGGGGTGCCCGGCCTAAAATCTTTTCGGAAGTTATCGCGCCTTACATTTATTAATTTGTATGTTTACAAAGCTTAGTTCTTACCATAAGAAATGTCTTACCACTTTGAAGCGTAACACGCACCCCATTTGTTAAGGGTGATTTCCGGGTTGCACGCACTAGATTGTTATTAATTTGGAGATTATCTCACACAGAACCTTTATTTCCTTACGTTCCCAAACAGAATTCCTGGAGTTTTTCCAATTAGAAAATTCAAGTTTTTTATAACCCAGGTCGCCCCTCAGCAGGCATTAGGTAAACAGGCCGACTGTATTTTTGCGATGAAAAGCTCATCTGCCTTGTAGATGCCGTTAGAAGTAGAGGACCCTTACCGGCAATTTGTGAGAAAAATAGAAAGGAACGTGACGCAAATTGGAAAATCTCTTCGGAGGTTATCGCGCCTCGCATTTATTTATTTTTATTTCATCTCAATTAGTTTAATATTTAAAAAACACATATAGCCAGATTTCTGGTTTTCGGCTGCAATTTTTCCGCGATGTGTTTGTGTCGTCGAAATTTCGGTTCTCATCTATGTCGTAAAGTGCCAAAGAATTCTGTCCTTGTATCGCAAAACTTTGACAACCCAAAGACGCTTCCAGGCTTTGATTAATCTATTAACTTTCTATCACAGACGCTGATGGCTGCGTATATAATGCTTTTCCCTTTTAGAAGATTCAGAGGGAAATCCATGGTTAAACATGAGGCGATGGTGGTGAAGAACATACCATCAACAACTGCAACTACCCAAACCAAAGCAGTAGATGCACTAGAGGAAAAGAGTTTAAACTTCTGCGGCGTCACTTTCATATTGACAGTCAAGCAGCAATTCCGGCGATAATCTCATATAGTACAACATTTAAAAATGTGTTAGGGAGAGAAATATACTTACGTACATCCATATTGGATACGCGGACATAAATGAAAATGAAAGTGCGGATGAGAGCGGAATTGAGGTTCCAATGAGATTAGACGACAGCAAAATAAGGCGAGAGTTGCACATGATCGATCATGCAGGAGAGGCGTAGAACCAAACATGGGGCTGCAAAGTATCGAAGATCATGCACAGGTATTACGACCGTAAACTAAAAAGGTTACATTTATCACTAAAACGAGACGACTGTAGGCACATGATATTCTGATAGGACACTGCCTTCTGGTGTCACAAGCTTTTAAATTAGGCCTTGTCAGTAATAGCAGATTACAAGGAGCATAGGTCCTGGAAGGGTTATAGTATCTGCCAAGACGACGCAGTTATTTTATAACATAGGTCCTGGTTTTTCATAGGGTTTTTCATTTTGGTCGTTGAGTAAACTTCTTGTAACCCTATGGACCTCTTAAGTATACTTACGTGAGCTCCACACGGACCGACTCAGTTTATTCATGCAATTTTACACCTATTTGGTTATATAACAGGAAATTTACATATTACCAGTACAGGTTTTTCTTAGTTAGTACCCAAGAAAGAACTTCTGAATATTTTTTAAATATTTTTTTCATGAATAACAAAGTTGGTGCTTGTTTTTAGTTTTTTTTTATAAAAAGCAATGTTTTGTGTTTTTTATTTCAATTTTAGTATTTTAAATTCTCCTTCCTCAGTATATTGAGGCTATATATATTTTTAAGCGGTTTTATTTTGACAGGCTGGCTGGTTGGCACGAATTTTGTAATTGAAATTTAAGTAACTTCCCGATAAGCTACAAGCCGCTAGGTGGCGCAAGGATCGAGATATTCACAAAAATCGTATTTGTGGTCCGATTTGGCTCATATTTGGAACACATAATACATACAAGAATAGAAAGCGACCTATGAAAAAAATCGCCGCTAGGTAGCGCAATGATCGAGATATTCACAAAAATCGTATTTGTGGTCCGATTTGGCTCATATTTGGAACACGTAATACATACATGAATAGAAAGCGACATATTAAAAAAAAATCGCCGCTAGGTGGCGCTAGGATCGAGATATTCAAAACGTCGTATTTGTGGTCCGATTTGGCTCATATTTGGAACACATAATACTGTGACGAATATTAGCAACACAAAGGGATACTATCATCTCACATCCATAAATCAATCATTATGTATCTACATAAATGAATCAGTCATTATGTCTACACATATGTACACACGCAGCGCGAGAAGCAACGCACAAACACATGCAGATATCTTATCTGAGATGCTCCAAAAGTATGCAATTGTAATTGTGGAAATGTCGCTTACAAATACAGCGCATATGAGAGCTACACACGTGCATCTGTAGTTATAATTGTATACCAGTAACTAAGTAAATTCTGGAAGCGCCTAGAAGATGCAACGAGCAAATCGCACAGTATAAAAGCAGCAACAGTAGAGGCGCGACAATCAGTTTGATTTAAGAAGCCACCTGGCGAGCAATAGTAGTGAAGTACGTTATTGGATATTGTGAAGTACTTTAATAAAAGCTATTTTGCATTCTTGAAAAGTGGAGTTATTTATTCAACAGCTTAGTGATTCGAACTTAGCAGAGAATTTGAAATAAGAGGAATTTCAGTAATCGTTACAATACATACATGAATAGAAAGCGGCCTGTGAAAAAAATCCGCCGCTGGGTGGCGCAAAGATCGATATATTCAAAATTTTTCGTATTTGTGGTCCGATTGGTCCATATTTGGAACAAATATTACATACAGTCCGGTAGAAAGTGACATCAAAATATTTTGGAGTTCGAGGAGAGACAAGCATACGTGGCGCAGAGTCGAGTAAAGTCTGTGGAAGGATTATGTATTGAGGACTTAGATTGTAACAATTTGCAGGAAAGAGTCCTTGTAATAATGAGTCACTCAATGAACTAATAGAATGAGAAATAATGGACAATTAAATAAAGACTAAAAACTTGAAAATAAAATAATTATTTTTAAGTTAAACGGTTTTATCGAAAACAATACTCACATGAAGTAATAACAATACTAAAAGCTAGAAATGATTAGGTAGGTCCTAGGTACTAGTCATCATACTCCTCATCAATCTAGGGCGTTTGTCAGACAATTAAATAAAAGCGTTGGGCGCGTCAAATTTCTAAAAATATGAGGCATAGCATAAGGTTCAGTTGGTCTTATATATGACTATCAATAGAAATTTGACGCGTCCAACGCTTTATTTAATTGTCTGGTCAACGCCCTAGATTGATGAGGAGTATGATGACTAGTACCTAGGACCTACCTAATTATTTTCTAGCTTTTAGTATTATTATTACTTCATGTAAGTAATGTTTTCAATAAAACCGTTTAACTTAAAAACATTTTTTTAAATTATTTTATTAATATATTGGGACTGAAAAAAAATTGAGCAATTACGAAACTGACCACAATGTACTATCTTCCCTGGAGTGCCGCAATAGTTCCTATCAGGGTTGAGTCATTTTGAAATAAAACAAATCAAAATAAAAATATAAAAAATTATTCATCACTTTAAATTTTCCGATTGATGAATAAAAGTTATTTTTTATTCAAGCATTTCTTGAATAATGAATAACATTTTCTCGTATTCAAAATATTCTGATTGATGATAACCGCTCGTTCTTATTTTTGTAATTTTGAGTAAAGGGTTAAGTTAATATTCATTATTTAAAAAATATGGAATAACAATAAATTTCAATTTTTATTCAGTTATTCAAAAATAAAAAAATAACCCCTCCAGGAGCTCTGAAAATATAGCCATGTGCGTAACAAGTTCGCTTGTAGTTCTGATTCTTAGGGTATATTGAGATGATTTTTGGGACTATTCCCGGGGTTGTTGAGGTAATTTCGGGGACACCCTCGGGATCCTCGCTTGGTGTTTCGGGGCTCATTTAGGGGTAACTTCGGGACTCCCTCGTGGTCCGCCCGCAGTCTTTTGTTGGCATTCGGTGACTAAGGGGTACTTCGGGACGGTTTTGGGGGCATCCTCGGGTACTTCCGGGGTCATTTCGGGGTTCCCTCGGGGTCATTTCGGGATGGTTTGTGGATTCCCTCGGTGTCATTTAATTACTCTACTGATTTTGCTTCCTTCATAAAGCAGTCAGCACTCTGTCTTCCCAACATAGTGAAACGATTAACCGCTGTCAGGATGTATGGTCTTTGTTACATTCCCGGAAACAGAGAGGAATATTGATAGGATATCTTGGAAAACCTCTGACAAAGCCAATATGTATTAGTGGAACTCTTTGTTCGATAGCTTAGCATTGATTGTTTCGCTACGCGAAGAAATTATTTCATTCAGTGAGGCGGTGTGAATAATAAACACCATGCAAGATACTGATTTTAAATATTTAGAAGACTATTTGAACTGCACACGGCTCCTTATTGATACCTTGAATAAACTGCAAGGTGAGAAAAAACTGCACCTATGGGTATTTGATGCCATGTATCATAACACTGCGCAGAAAGTTGCTAGCAGTCAAAACAACGTCGAAACACCTTTTGCATTGATGCTGTCGATTATTTGGTTGAAAGAGTAGAGCACCGTTTAAGGAACTTTTTGAAGTTGAGGATTGCGGAAAATGGCAGTTTTAGCAGCTGCAATCCATCCGTAATTCAAATTCTCGACCAAAACACAGAAAAAATTTACTGCAGCAACGGATGCGGAAGTCGTAGTGTTATCAACGACAAATCCAACAAACAAGATAGATGAGTTTTTGATTTCGGTAACATCTTCTAGTCGAAGTTGATATCTTCAGTAACACTGGAACGCAACTTCAGGTAAAACAAGTAAGAAGGCAAGTTCGGTTGTAACCGAACATTACATACTCAGTGAGAGCTATGGAGACAAAATACGGAAATGAACCTGGGTAACCCTGGAATGTGGTTGTATGACATGTATATCAAATGAAAGGTATAAGAGTATTTTAAGAGAGAGTAGGCATAGTTCTTATGTATGGACGTCCATTTAGGGATATCGCCATAAAGTGTGGACCAGGGCTGACTCATAAATTTGTTGTACGTATGGGTATCAAATGAAAGGTGCTAACTGAGCATTTTAAGAGGAGGGGCCGTAGGTCTATCGGTGAGACGACTTCGAGATGTCCCTGTATAAGTGGACCAGGGTGACTCTCATAATGTGTTTGTACGATATGGGTGTACAATGAAAGGTGTGTATGCGTACTTTTCTACAGGTGTGGTAACTGGGCTTTAGTTCTATAGGTGAACGCCTTTTCGAGAATCGCCATAAAGGTGGACCAGGGGTGACTCTAGAATATGTTTGTAAGATATGGGTATCAGAAAGCTGTTAATGAGTATTTTGCAAAAGGAGTGATCCTTAGCTCCATAGGTGGACGCGTTTCGAAATATCGCCATAAAGTGGACCAGGGTGTTTCTAGAATGTGTTTGTACGATATGGGAATCAAATAAAAGGTGTTGCTGAGCATTTTAGAGTGGGCATTAGGTCTATAGGTGGACGCCTTTCGAGATATCGCCATTAGGGTGCAGGGGTGACTCTGGAATGTTTGTACGATATGGGTATCAACGAAAGTGTTATGAGCATTTTAAGAGGGAGTGGGCATTAGGTCTATAGGTGGACGCCTTTTCGAAATGTCGCCATTAAGGTGGGCCAGGGGTGACTCTAGAATGTGTTTGTTTATATATGGGTATCAAATGAATGATGGTAATGAGTATTTAAAAGGGAGTAATCCTTAGTTTATAGTGGACGCTTTTCGAGATATCGCCATAAAGGTGGACCAAGGGACACTCTAGAATGTTTGTGCACGATATGGTATCAAACGAAGGGTGTTACTGAGCATTTTAAGAGGGAGTGGGCATAGGTGTCTATAGGTGGACGCCTTTCGAGATATCGCATTAGGGTGGCCAGGGGTGACTCTGGAATGTTTGTACATATGGGTATCAAACGAAAAGTGTTACTGAGCATTTTAAGAGGGAGTGGGCTTAGGTCTATAGTGACGCCTTTTCGAAATGTCAGCATTAGGGTGGGGCACAGGGGTGACTCTAGAATGTGTTTGTATGATATGGGCTATCAAATGAATGATGGTAATGAGTATTTTAAAAGGGAGTAATCCTTAGTTCTATAGGTGGACGCCTTTTCGAGATATGCCATAGGGGGACCAAGTGTGACTCTAGAATGTTTGTACGATATGGGTATCACAACGAAGGTATTACTGTAGCATTTTAAGAGGGAGTCGGATTAGGTCTATCGTGGACGCCTTTCGATATATCGCCATTAGTGGTGGGCCAGGTGTGACTCTAGAATGTTTGTACGATATGGGTATCAAAGGAAGGTGTTACTGAGCATTTAAGAGGGAGTGGGCATTAGGTCTATAGGTGGGACGCCTTTTCGAGATATCGCCATAGGGTGGGCCAGTGACTCTAGAATGTGTGTACGATATGGGTATCAAACGAAGGTGTTACTAGAGCATTTAAGAGAGGGAGTGGACCATTAGGTCTAGTCAGGTGGACTCCTTTCGAGATATCGCCATTAGGTGGGCCAGGGGTGACTCTAGAATGGTTTGTACGCTATGAGGTATCAACGTAAGGTGTTACTGAGCATGTTAAGAGGGTAGTGGGCATTAGTGATCTATAGCGTGGAACGCCTTTTCGAGATATCGCCAATAGTGGGACAGGGTGCTCTAGTATGTGTTTTGTACGATATGGATATCATATAAAGGTATTAGTGAGGGTGTTTAGAAGGCGTAGTGGCCTTATGATGTATATGTAGAAGGCGTTCTCAAGCGATGATCGACCAATTTTGACCACGTGTCCAAACAGATGGGAACTCTGTCGGTACTGTTAATTTATGTATATATGCAATACCACTACAGTATTCCTGCCAAGGGTCCAAAGGGTCTGTTGATTTCGCCTTGTAGACTTTTTCATTTTCTTCTACTCTAACTCTGGTGAGGGTGTCACACCCATTTACAAAGTTTTTTCCAAATGCTTATATTTGCGTCAGGGTCAAATACACTCCACAGTATACTCCGATGTAGCTCATGCATCCCTCGGTATTTGGTATAGAATGATGGCATTTTTTCATTTTTCGCGTAATTTCGATATCGATAAGGTGGGCGTGGTTACGGTGCGATTTCGGCCATTTTTTGTTATACCGAGATAAGTAGAGTTCCGATAAGTCCGTAATGGACTATGTTTGGAGTGATCAAGATATGATCGTATTTTGCTGCACGGTTATTGTGTGTTAAGGGTCGAGCGGAAGGACAGACCGTGATCTGTGTATAAAAACTGGGCGTGGCTTCGTACGATTTCGCCGGCATTTTCACAGAGAACAGTTGTACCGTCATAGTAATCTATGCTCTAGACCAAAGTTGAGACTGGGTATTGCGTAATATGTGTTCGCCTTATGCCAATAACACAGTATTACTAGACAACTGTATGAAACGGGTGCCGTGCGCGCGCCAGTATTGAAATTGTTGTGCTTTGTGGTGTTTGATATTGTTGTTGTCATCATATGCTCGTTTACTGGAGTCATGAATTTGTGGGCGTGAGCTTAAGTTACTAGTATATACAGTTAATAGTGTGTTTCAATTTTTCTGTTTGTTACATTACATTTGAATTATAAAAAGGGATATTTGTAGATAGTGGGTTTTCTCGTGGTCGTTGCATGCCAATTTTGCTAAGAATTTCTTATTACAGACCAATATAGTACTGGTAGTGAAACGTTTCCGGCCAATTTCATCATGATAGGTCCTCAGACGACTAGCCAATTTACTGCTTGCAAAATCTATGAAATTGACCGTTCTTGTGTGAAAGTGGCGGTAGCCACGCCCCATTGCCCAGAATCTACTAAGTGTTTTTATTCTAGCGTCATAACCTCAACCATCTACCAAGTTTTCGTCGTTTATCTGTCTTTTGTAATGATTATCGCACTCGGTTTTTCGAAATTTGCGATATCGAAAAGTGGGCGTGTGTTATGTCCGATATCGTTCATTTTAAATAGCGATCTGAGATGAGCGCTCAGGAACCACATACCAATTTCATCAAGATACCTCAAATTTACTCAGTTATCGTGTAACGACGGACGGACGACGGACGGACGGACATGCTCAATCAAATTTTTTTTCGATCCTGATATTTGATATATGGAAGTCTATATCTATCTCGATCCTTATATATGTACACCAACCGTGATCCAATCAACTTAATATCTCTGTGAGCTCTGCTCAACTGAGTATAAAATATTACACGAACCTGTACATAATCTTGTCGTTTTTATCCGGTTGTGAAACAAATTTTCCTTAAATACAACACCCCGTTGCCTTCCTCAGCAGCGGTAGAGAGGCTTTTTTCCATACGCAACGGTGCACAACTTGCCTCGATATAATAGGCTTAAGGACCATATTTTGAAATACGCGTTCTTGCAAAATGTATAGTTCTAAAAATTGGCGCTAAACTGGCTTGAACGTGATAGTAAATTCAATCAACCTACACTCAGAAAAAACACTTACATAAAATGAGAAAAAAAAGAACTACCATAAAAAATGTTTCTTCCAACTGAGGAAAATTTCTATGGAATCAGTAGGATGGGTGGGCTAAAAGCCGCTGGCCGCTAAACCGGCTATGCAAAATAGCACACTTATACACAGAAATAAAAAAGAGAGTAGTCACAATAGTTACTCCTCATTATTCAATTAATGAAAACTTTTTATTCAGTATAAATATTTGTTTCAATTTTAAAAATTTTGATAACCAATTCAATTCAAGAATATTGTTTACATGTTTCCCATACATATGTTTACATCTCATATATAAGTATAATCATCTTAAAAAAAGTTTATAAATAAATAAAAATCTACCTATCTATGTAATCAAAGACGTCTTACTTACTTATTGTCTAAGATCTGTACCACTTTGGCTATTAATTCGCCGTTTTTTTATTTTTATCATTTGAAGTAAAATGTTTATACATATGTTTGTATGTATCTATGTATACATACATTTTTTTTTAAATAATACATGAATTATAGATCCCGACTTATAAATAACACCCAGGAACGAATCCCAAATGACCCCGAAGGAAACCCCAAATACATTTCAGAACGACCACCAAATGACCCCGGGAGGATCCCAAGGGCGTCCCCAAAAACATCCTGCAATGATCCCCAAATTAAGTCGAGGGAGTCCCCAAAATCGTCCCGAAATTACCCCCATATGACCCCGAGGAAGCCCCAAAAACATCCCGAAACGATCCCCAAATGACCCCGAGGTAGACCCAAATCCATCCCGGAATTAACCCCAAATGACCCCGAGGAAGTCCCCAAAAACATCCCGAAATTACCTCCGAATGCCCACGGGAGGACCCCGACGGAGTCCCAAAAATATCCCGGAACGACCCCCAATGTGACCCCTGGAGAACCCCGAGGCAGTTTCCAAAAACTATGCTGGAAAGACCCCCAAATGACCCCGATGGAGTCCCCATAAGCCCCAAATGACCCACCCTGAACGACCACCAAATTACCCAGGGGGAACCCAAGGGATTCCTCAAAACCATACCGGAATGTCCGCTAAATGGCCCCGTGAGAGTCGCCCAAAAACACCTGGAATGTACCCCCAAATGATCCCGAGGGAGTTCCCGAAAACATCCCGGAGTCTAAAAACCATCCCGAAACAACCCCCAAACGACCCCAGAAAGATACCGAGGGAGCCCCCGAAATGACCACAAAAGACCGCGGGAGGATCCTCAGGTTGTCCCGGAAATTACCCCCAAATGCCCCCCAAAAACCCCTCGAATACTCCCCAAAATCATCTCAGTATTAACCTAGGAAGCTTTATAACTACACGCGAACTGGTTACGTAAATTTTATTGTTATTCCATAGCTTTTAATAATGAATATTAACTTAACCCTTTACTCAAAATTTACAAAAATAAGAATGAGCGGTTATCATCAATCAGAATATTTGAATAACGAGAAAATGTTATTCATTATTCAAGAAATGCTTGAATAAAAAAATACCTTGTTATTTCGTCACTCAAGTTTTTTATTTTATCGTCAATGGTTATCCAAATTTGTAGTTAACAACCATCCCTGCTTCCTATATAGAGAGACTAAATTTCATCAGCAAGCAATTTTTGTCAACAAATTTACAAATATAGTAACTGTATCAAGCTGTATATTTCGCTAAGTCCAGTAGCACTGATTAGTGCTTTATACACGAGCGAAAATTATTTGAAGCTATTGAAAGATTTTGAGTTTCACAGTAAAAAAATCGGTTTAACCCACCAAAATTAGCTCGAAATATGTATATGTAATACAAGGCTTTATCAAAGAAGTTGAAATTAAGAAATTAAAAAAATTCAACTTTTTTGGCTTTAAATGAAATGAATTTTCGTGCAGTATCTATTTACATATTTTCCAATGCTGAATAGGCATTATCAAAATAGAAAGCTTTCGGAGTATGAAATTCGTACATTTCGGGAAAAAAATCCTCAAAGCTTTATTGCCTCTGTTATCAACTTATGTTATGTACTTACATTTCCTTCCGCTTTCAATTTTTAGCAATGGCCGCCATGCTTAGATTTTGACTTCACAATTTTTTGATATTATACCTTTTTAAATTATAATTTTTACTTTCGTTCACTTCAGCCGCACTTTTATTACTAAAAAAAACACAATTAAATATATTTTTAAACACTTTTGTTATATTTATCGATCTCTTGAACGCGCACGAAACAATAAGCAAACCACGCGTCAGGCACTTCCAAATAAAAACTGAGCGAAAATGCAGTGGCAGAGCCAATGTTAGTAAGAGCGTCGGTAATGAAAAGCATTTCCTTCGACACAATTTATCTACTTTGCCGACGGTATTGCAGACGTTGAAATTCGTTTTGCTAACAAGAAATAATGAAACGGGTTCGAAAATGAACACAAAATTTAAAAAAAGCAAATTCGGCAAAAAAATTCACGAGAAACAATTCCGACTTCTTCGGTAGCCACTATGAACGTGATCGGTGGTAGCGCCTAGTTATTTTTGTTGATATCCTACCGAAAAAATCGATATGTCTTTCATTTAAAGAAATGTATTATTGTAATGAAAATCAACACACCATTTTTCTGACTGCGACTAATACTCCTGTAAAAAATTAATATTATTTCAAAACGAAAAATAATTCTGGGATAATTCAAAATGTAGCGGGATATTTCGCCATAAAATTTTACATGATCACCTTCGAGAAGTTGACTTAAAAACTGCATTTAACTATCTATATACTATAGAGTATAGAGTGTGATCTTTGTTCGTCGAGATAGGGCTTTACTTTTCAGTTGCCTACTCAGTGAAATAAAATCAATTTGCTGACAAGTGGTTTCCTTCGCAGACGGCCTGACCTTGGGACAAAAGGGGTTTATAAGCGCATATTAAATCGTTCCCAATATCGTTCCCTAAATGGTCAGCAAGCCTGATAGGTGACCAAACAGAATCACTCCTTAAGGTAAAAAACCCAACAACTCGAAAGACTGTGGGAATCCCTAAGAGATTCCTATCGGATCCCATTCCCCATTCCACAAGGTGTTTGCAGGGTCTAATTTTGGTATATTTGTATGAATGTATGTACATATTTACTAGTGTTTGTCCCCTAATGCCCAGTTTTTCAGTGGGAGTTTAAACTTTATTTAAAGTTGACTAGAGTTTAACCTTGTCTTTTTGTTCGATAACATACAATTTTGCTGCTCATCTCAGGGTTTGAGAATTCTTTATATTCACAATTGGTCCGTAAAGTGGGCCAAGGCCGACCTATTGAAAATAATCTTATGAAATTCATAATCTTGAAATTCGGTACAGGGGTACCTCTTTGACAAAGATAATCTTTAAGAAATTTTTCATTCCAGGAAGTGGACCAGCTTCCGAGCTATTCAACGTGAACCAGTATTTAGCGCGATTTTCTAGAAATTTTGTATAGGGAAATTTCCTTTCTTTGCGGTAACTGGATCACGGTCCAGTCTATTGCAACAAACTCTATTTGTGATTTTATATTGAAGTTCCGATTCAGTCGTTACTGGAAGATGCTACGGCAGTGGATATAATTTAAAAATCATAACATTTGATTAACTTTCGAATTAGTGCTACACTTAATGGAAGCAAATAAATATTAATTTATTTAGTATTTCAATTTTAAGCTGAACTTGATTGAAAATCTTTTTCCCGTCGTCTTATTATTTTATTGTAATTAATTATTTGCATGCAATTAGAAACTACTTTTTAATAAGTAAAACTTCTACATAAGTACGCGCACCCTTTTTTAGATGGTTTTATTTGGTTTGACTCTGTGTAGTGGCCGCCCGGCCGTCCGTTCTTTACGAAATTTGTAATTAAAATTTAAGTAACTTCCCGATAAGCTAAAAGCTTGAAACTTGGAATATAGTTCAGAACCCGATGACAGCGCAATGATAGGAAAAAACTCCGATGGGTGGCGCATGGACCGAAATATTTCAAACAAGTAAGGAAGGCTAAATTCGGGTGTAGCCAAACATTACATACTCAGCTGAGAGTTTTGGAGACAAAATTGTCTTTTTTATGGATACATACAAATGGTAATACTAAAATGTGGATCAACTTCCCTTTGCTATCTTTCTTCAGCTATCAATTCGTTTTATTTATTATTTTTTTTAAATATGAAAATTTGGTTAAATTTGAACGCATTTCTTTATCATTTTGTTTAAATCACCCCTGAAATATATTCGAAGCGCTCTTAATTATTAGTCCGATAAGAGTCCAAAATTGTAGACCAAGGGTGACGTTTTTTTGGAACGATTTTCCTTCATTTGTCAAATAAGAGAAAATCACCATGTAGGAAAATGAACCTAAGGTAACCCTGGAATATGTTTGTATGACATGGGTATCAAATTAAAGGTATTAATGAGGATTTTAAAAGGGAGTGGCCCTTAGTTGTATATGGGAAGGCGCTTTCGAGATATCGACCAAAATGTGAACCAGGGGTGACCCAGAACATCATCTGCTAATTTATTTATATATGTAATACTACGAACAATATTCCTGCCATGATTCGAAGGGCTTTTGATTTCGCCCTAAAGAAATTTTTCATTTTCTTCTACTTAATATGGTAGGTGTCACACCCATTTTACAAAGTCGTTTCTAAAGTTATCATTTGCGTCAAAAAACCAATCCAATCACCATCTTTCATCCCTTTTTTCATATTTGGTATAGAGTTATGGCATTTTCTTCATTTTCCGAAATTTTCGATATTGAAAAAGTGGGCGTGGTCATAGTCGGATTTCGCCCATTTTTAATACCAAGATAAAGTGAGTTCAGATAAGTACGTGAACTAAGTTAGTAAAGATATTTCGATTTTTGCTCAAGTTATCGTGTTGACGGCCGAGCGGAAAGACAGACGGTTGACTTTGTATAAAAAACTGGATGGCTTCAACCGATTTCGCTTTCCTGTCTTGTCTTTTCGCGTGAGCGGTCGTACGGTCTCATCCTCGGCTCTACGTAAATTTTCGGGCTTTTTTGAGTTGAGTGGAAAATTAAAATAGGCCTCAAGATTGGCTTCTGTGCTTCCTTCGGGTGTTTGGCGGAGTTATGAGATGCGGTACCTCCCTGACCTGGTGTTAGGTGGTGTTCTTCCTATTCCTAATAGGAATCAAAAATTCGTAATAAAAACTGGCGTGGTGCTATATAATAACCAATTCGCTTTTAGTACATATACATATAATGGATCGTAACGGGTCATGAAAAACACTTGGAAACAGGCCACATAATACATACTGAAATAAAAAATTCTCGAGAATTAGTAACGGAACAATTTAACGGAGTGTTAAGGGAAATTAAAATCATATATACTTGATGCTATATATATATAGCATATAAAATAAACCACATCTTGCCGACATCGGTGCCATTCCTTGACTTTTGACAATATCTGACATAAATAAACTCGCAGATAAAAACTAAATGAAGATTTTTCACATACCAGCATTTCCTAAAGCGGGACCTTGTTTAAAATTGTGGTAAAATCGCAATGGCACACTTTAACAACATGAGAAGATCACTCACAGCCAATTGATGACCAATGTATTGGCGGGTGTGCGCAAATATTTGGGAACTGTAAATATAAGAAAATCAATGTTTGATAAGTACATGATAATACAAGCAGAAAAGTTTATGTAGTCCAGACATCGAAGGGGTAAATCAAATTCTCACTGGCTAGGATGAATTCGCTTAGCAAGTGCCATATATATCAAGCGATATGAAAAAGAACACTTGCCCTTCCAACTGCATGCTTATTCTCGTTCCATAAAAATATTGCACAGAAACAAAAGTTTAAGCTTAATAACTTATGCACCAAGACTGATAAGAGTATAAGAATTATGGAGGTATATTATAAGGTTTTGCAAACCGCACATTTACCAAACCACTTTAGCAGGTACTTTGATGTTTAATGTTGCTTATATTAGGTGGAATATTCGCCTAAGTTAGACTACTGATTTCGCTTTCGGTTCCGACTGTTTGAAATCGGATGTATCCATTCGAAAAAAGTTTTAATGGAAAACCTTTTTTAAATCAATCCCAACAAACCGAAAAAACGTCATAAACTCATTTTCCAATAAATTTTTCCACTCAGTGTGCTTGGGGTCTATCGCCCTCTCTGCCTCATTGTGTATTTAAAGCAATTGCAAAGTCTATCCTACCGAACTTCAAATCTTGCTTGATGGACAGCAACACAAAAAAGAAACTACCTCAAAAAATTGGAAGCTGTATGCAGGCTATCAATGCTTAGCATTACGAGAGCCCTTAAAGCAACGCCCACTGCTGCACTGTATGCCATTCTGCACATTCCACCTGTTGATCTGGTAGCAAAGAACATAGCGTTAACAACTGCAACGAGGCTCAGTACCTCGGGAGAGCTTGAGCGCAGATCATAGTGGTATATGTAGCTTCATCAAATACGGGACGAACAGACTACCTGATTCCGTATCTGCGCTGATGCAAGGATGCCTAAATGGGCGTCGAGACGATACACATGTACACCGATGGTTCCAAAGTAGTGGAAGGAGTAGGGTCTACGCTATACTGTGCTGATCCGGAAATGAACAGATCATACAAACTGCAAGATTACTGAAGAGTTTTTCAGGCGGAAGTAGTAGCCGTAGCCAAAGCAGTACAAACACTGACAGAAAAAAGCTCAACTTTTTTATTGAAAACCAAGCAGCAATTACTGCAAAAACCTCACATAGCACAGTGTCTAAAAGTCCCTGGAAAGAATCGGGATAGGGAGAAGCATGCTTCTGTACTTGGTCCCAGGGTAAAAGAGAATATATAGATATATATTCATTGCATACATACATCCAACTGCAATTATTATTGCAAAAAGTGAAATTCATTTTTTCGGACATGGATATATAAAAAGTTAAAAGCATTATTGAATGTGTGACTGGCGTGATGGCATGTATAAAACATTTTTAATTGAATATACTTTTGGAATCAATTCTAAACGAAAAATAAATAACTTAACTAAAGACAAATTGAATATAACCTGGCGAGGTGCCGTGAAAAAACCAATCTTAATTGAAGCATTACAATAAACACACAAGAATAACGTGGCGTTTGGAGTATCATTCTACTCCGCCATATTCAGCTGTTCTGACAGATTTAAAGAAAAAAAACCACCAATTTCGCCCATTTTCACAGAAAACAGTTATCGTCATAGAAACTATGGCCTTACCCAATTTGACAAGGATTGGTAAATTTTTGTTCGACTTATGGCATTAAAGTATTCTAGACAAATTAAATGAAAAAGGGCGGAGCCGCGCTTATTTTGAATTTTTATACTCAGTTGAGCAGAGCTCACAGGGTATATTAACTTTGATTGGATAACGGTTGGTTGTACAGGTATAAAGGAATCGAGATAGATATATCAAAATCATCAATATCGAAAAAAAATTTGATTGAGCAATGTCGTCCGCCCATCCGTCCGTTAACACGATAACTTGAGTAAATATTGAGGTATCTTGATGAAAGTTGGTATGTAGGATCCTGGGCACAGATGTCAGATCGCTGTTTAAAATGAACGATATCGGCCTATAACCACGCCCACTTTTTCGATATCGAAAATTTCGAAAAATGGGAAAAGTGCGATAATTCATTACCAAAAGACGGATAAAGCGATGAAACTTGGTAGGTGAGTTGAACTTATGACGCAGAATAGAAAATTAGTAAGACTTTGGACAATGAGCGTGGCACCGCGCACTTTAAAAGAAGGTAATTTAGAAGTTTTGCAAGCTGTAATTTGGCAGTCGTTGAAGATATCATGATGAAATTTGGCAGGAACGTTACTCCTATCACTATATGTATTCTTAATAAAAATTAGCAAAATCGGAGAACGACTACGCCCACTTAAAAAAAAATTTTTATTAAATCAAATTAAAAAAATGAAATGGTGCAACAAAATAGAAAAATAAAGAAAACTTC
Organism: Eurosta solidaginis; assembly: GCA_029619165.1. NCBI lineage: Eukaryota > Metazoa > Arthropoda > Insecta > Diptera > Tephritidae > Eurosta > Eurosta solidaginis. Next base: position 25,338 of record JARSSU010005711.1, read on the forward strand.
AAAATGAGCGTTGCTCCGCCCTTTTTCATTTAATTGTCTATGATATTTTTTAATGCCATAATTCGAACAAAAATTTACCAATCCTTGTAAAATTTGGTTGGGGCTTAGTTTCTAGGACGATAACAGTTTTCTGTGAAAAAGGTTGAAATCGGTTGAAGCACGCCAGTTTTTTATACACTGCCGACTGTCTGTCCTTCCGCTCGACCCTTAACATGATAACTTGAGCAAAAATCGATATATCTTTACTAAGCTCAGTTCACGTAATTACTGAAATCACTTGTATTGGTATAAAAAATGGCCGAAATTCGACTATGACCACGACCACTTTTCGATATCGAAAATTACGAAAAATGAAAAAAAAACATAATTCTATATCAAATACGGAAAAAGGGATGAAACATGGCAATTAAATAAAAAATAAAAAACAAAATGGGTGTGACAGCTACCATATTAAGTAGAAGAAAAAGAAAAAGTTCTGCAGGGCGAAATCGAAAGCCATTGGAATCTCGGCAGGATACTGTTCGTGGTATTACATATATAAATAAATAAGCGGTACCCGACAGATGATGGTCTGGGTCACTCTGGTACAGATTTTGGTCCATATCTCGAAAACGCCTTTACACATACAACACACCCCACTACCTTTTAAAAACCCTCATTATCACCTTTCGTTTGATAACCATATCGTACAAACACATTAGAGAGTCACCCTGGTCCACCCTTTGCGATATCTCGAAAAGGCGTCCACCTATAGAACTAGGGCCCACTCCCTTTTAAAATACTAATTATCACCTTTCGTTTGATACCCATAATGTACAAGAGTCAACCCTGGTCCACCTTTATAACGATATCTCGAAAAGGCGTCCACCTATAGAACTAAGACCCACTCCCTTTTAAAATATTCATTAGCACCTTCCATTGGATACCCATATCGTACAACAAATTCTAGAGTCACCCCTGGTCCACCTTTATGGCGATATCTCGAAAAGGCGTCCACCTATACAACTACCACCACTCCCTTTTAAAACCCTCATGAATACCTTTAATTTGATACCCAAATCGTACAAACACATTCTAGAGTCACCCCTGGTCCACCTTTATGTGCGATATCCCTAAATGGCGTCCACCCATAGAACTATGGCCCGCTCCCTCTTAAAATACTCTTTAATACCTTCCATTGGATACCCATGTCATACAAACACATTCCAGGATTACCCTAGTTTCATTATGCTAAATGGTGATTTTCCCTTATTTGACTCCATAGCTCTCAACTGAGTATGTAATGTTCGGTTTACGCCTGAACTAAGCCTTTCTTACTTGTTTTATTTTGTATTTTGTTGCACCATATCCTTAGTGGAGTTGAATGTTGACATAATTACTTATATACTGTAAAGATATTCAATTTTTTGTTAAAATTTTACTTAAAAAATTTTTTTTAAAAAGTGGGCGTGTTCGTCATCCGTTTTTGCCTAATTTTTATTAAGAGCACATATGATATCTTCAACGACTGCCAAATTACACCTTGCAAAGATCTGTAAGATCTGTACCACTTTGGCTATTTAATTCGCCGTTTTTTATTTTTATCATTTGAAGTAAAATGTTTATACATATGTTTGTATGTATCTATGTATACATACATTTTTTTTTAAATAATACATGAATTATAGATCCCGACTTATAAATAACACCCAGGAACGAATCCCAAATGACCCGAGGAAACCCCAAATACATTTCAGAACGACCACCAAATGACCCCCGGGAGGATCCCAAGGGCGTCCCAAAAACATCCTGCAATGATCCCCAATTAAGTCGAGGGAGTCCCAAAATCGTCCGAAATTACCCCCATATGACCCGAGGAAGCCCCAAACACATCCCGAAACGATCCCCAAATGACCCGAGGTAGACCCAAATCCATCCCGGAATTAACCCCAAATGACCCCGAGGAAGTCCCCAAAACATCCCGAATTACCTTCCGAATGCCCACGGGAGGACCCCGACGGAGTCCCCAAAAATATCCCGGAAACGACCCCCAATTGACCCCTGGAGACCCCGAGGCAGTTTCCAAACTATGCTGGAAGACCCCCAAATGACCCCGATGGAGTCCCCATAAGCCCCAAAGACCACCCTGAACGACCACCAAATTACCCAGGGGGAACCCAAGGGAGTCCTCAAAACCATACCGGAATGTCCGCTAAATGGCCCCGTGAGAGTCGCCAAAACATCCTGGAATTACCCCCAATGATCCCGAGGAGTTCCCGAAAACATCCCGGAGTCTAAAACCATCCCGAAACAACCCCCAAACGACCCCAGAAAGATACCGAGGAGCCCCCGAAATGACCACAAAAGACCGCGGAGGATCCTCAGGTTGTCCCGGAAATTACCCCCAAATGCCCCCCAAAAACCCCTCGAATACTCCCCAAAATCATCTCAGTATTAACCTAGGAAGCTTTATAACTACACGCGAACTGGTTACGTAAATTTTATTGTTATTCCATAGCTTTTAAATAATGAATATTAACTTAACCCTTTACTCAAAATTTACAAAAATAAGAATGAGCGGTTATCATCAATCAGAATATTTTGAATAACGAGAAAATGTTATTCATTATTCAAGAAATGCTTGAATAAAAAAATACCTTGTTATTCGTCACTCAGTTTTTTATTTTATCGTCAATGGTTATCCAAATTTGTAGTTAACAACCATCCCTGCTTCCTATATAGAGAGACTAAATTTCATCAGCAAGCATTTTTGTCAACAAATTTACAAATATAGTAACTGTATCAAGCTGTATATTTCGCTAAGTCCAGTAGCACTGATTAGTGCTTTATACACGAGCGAAAATTATTTGAAGCTATTGAAGATTTGAGTTTCACAGTAAAAATCGGTTTAACCCACCAAAATTAGCTCGAAATATGTATATGTAATACAAGGCTTTATCAAAGAAGTTGAATTAAGAAATTAAAAAAATTCACTTTTTTGGCTTTAAATGAAATGAATTTTCGTGCAGTATCTATTTACATATTTTCCAATGCTGAATAGGCATTATCAAAATAGAAAGCTTTCGGAGTATGAAATTCGTACATTTCGGCAAAAAATCCTCAAGCTTATTGCCTCTGTTATCAACTTATGTTATGTACTTACATTTCCTTCCGCTTTCAATTTTTAGCAATGGCCGCCATTGCTTAGATTTGACTTCACAATTTTTGATATTATACCTTTTTAAATTATAATTTTTACTTTCGTTCACTTCAGCCGCACTTTTATTACTAAAAAAAACACAATTAAATATATTTTTAAACACTTTTGTTATATTTATCGATCTCTTGAACGCGCACGAAACAATAAGCAACACACGCGTCAGGCACTTCCAAATAAAACTGAGCGAAAATGCAGTGGCAGAGCCAATGTTAGTAAGAGCGTCGGTAATGAAAAGCATTTCCTTCGACACAATTTATCTACTTTGCCGACGGTATTGCAGACGTTGAAATTCGTTTTGCTAACAAGAAATAATGAAACGGGTTCGAAAATGAACACAAAATTAAAAAAGCAAATTCGGCAAAAAAATTCACGAGAAACAATTCCGACTTCTTCGGTAGCCACTATGAACGTGATCGGTGGTAGCGCCTAGTTATTTTTGTTGATATCCTACCGAAAAAATCGATATGTCTTTCATTTAAAGAATGTATTATTGTAATGAAAATCAACACACCATTTTCTGACTGCGACTAATACTCCTGTAAAAAATTAATATTATTTCAAAACGAAAATAATTCTGGGATAATTCAAAATGTAGCGGGATATTTCGCCATAAAATTTTACATGATCACCTTCGAGAAGTTGACTTAAAAACTGCATTTAACTATCTATATACTATAGAGTATAGAGTGTGATCTTTGTTCGTCGAGATAGGGCTTTACTTTCCAGTTGCCTACTCAGTGAAATAAATCAATTTGCTGACAAGTGGTTTCCTTCGCAGACGGCCTGACCTTGGGACAATAGGGGTTTATAAGCGCATATTAATCGTTCCCAATATGGTCGGCCTTTATGGCTTGTTACTACATCGTGCCGGATATATAACTGCGAAAGGACCATCAGAATCGATAGCACTCCTCAAACCATAGGGAAGTGTCTTGATCGCTACAACAACAACCACGACCGGATAACTGGGTCACTGGCAAACTTCTGTGTACCGTGTGCGATGCTGTAGATGTAAGCTCTTGCCAAATGGATATATAAGATCCCTGCATGCAGTGCTGTCTTGATTTAAATAGAGGGGGATAGGCCGAGAAAGTCGCGGTTGCCTTGTACAGCTGCAGGCGCCATAGGTAGGAACTGGGGACTCTCGCCAAGTATTGTTCAGTGGCTTATGAGATGGCAAACAAACCGATTTTGCTCTATGGAGTGCTGGTCTGTTGGAAGGAAATGGGCACGGCGAACATTAAAAAAATTTTAGTGTCAGTGCTACGGACAGTGCAGGTAATTGTCAGCGGTCGCTCATCAGGCTTCATGATATGATCATTGCGGGCTTTCTGACTTAGGTCACTCTAGCATTCCTAACAACTTTCCTTCCAGTTATGTAAGCGGACTTGGAATAGGAATTCATATGGATCTGTAGGATAGTTAAATGATTCACATATGAGTCATACTTAAAATAAAGGTGGTGGAAAGAGTTTTTCATCAATATAATGGATGGGATCTTTTTCTTCTCGTTCTTGTGGCGATAAAGAGCTTTCCCGAAAGTTGATGATAATTTGTATGATACAAATCCAGTACGTACCCGAAAATAGCACCATTTAAATACTGGTGATTTGATATGACACGTTGAACCTTCTGCTAAATGTGCCCGGAGATGCTATAATTTGCGCTGGCAATGCCTTGAAAGGGTTACGCTACACAATCCTCTGAATCGCTTTTAGGATGGGATGCTATTCAGTGCTACTACTTGGAGAATTTTACATCTGGTCTCAACTCTGTGGCGAATGGGACTACCCTGAGAGTGCCTTATCACGCCTGCGATTGCAATGAACTATTTTATTCTTGGGATTATCTAAGTCCCAGACCATAGCGGTATCCCGTGCGTCTTTTAAGCGGATTTCTTTCGCCGAAAAGCTACAACAAAAGACAGATAGATACTACTCTCTCATGGTAGCGAGGTTCGTCTGAGTGGTGATGTGATTGAATCATCGAGCGACTTCATGATTGACTGTCTAGCCACGAGAAATTATGATTCGTCTTGTCTTCATCTGGAACACCAGAGGATTTTCCAGGGTCGAAATCTGTCTATTGGAAACAATGTCTTTCTACGCTACTCTACCACTCAAACAAGTTTAATATACAATTTATACTGTTTTTTTTATACCTTTATACCTTTTACTTTACGTTACGTCGCTTTCATGTTATCCCCTCATTTCCATACGAATTTTTTACCCACAGAAGTCTTTTTCGGTAACTTCCCGTTGAGCTAGACACTTGATACTTAGAACATAGTTCAGATATGGGAGACATTACAATGCAATTGAAAAAAAATCCGCTAGGTGGCGCACGAATCGAGATATACAGAAAATTAATTTTAAAATGGAAATTTTGCGATCGACTTTTAACTAACGGTGATCCAGAAACTTGAAACTTAGCACATAGTTTGCGAGTCGATGGCACTACAATTCGTGGAAAACAAAATGGCGCCGGTGGCAGACGAATCGAGATAAACGAAAATCCCTGAAAAAATGCAGGGAATCTTGCGATCGATTTTTAAGTAACTTCCCGGTGAGCTAGAGACCTGAAACCTGGGCCGTGAGTCAGAACCTGGTGATAATGCAATATTTGATCAAAAACAATTCGCTAGGCGACGCATGGATCGAGATATTAAGAAATAAGTTTGATTTGGGCATCCTTCAATCCATTTTTAACGAACTTCCGGTGACCTAGAGACTTGAAACTTCGCACACAGTTCGAGGCTTAGTGACAATACAATCTATAGAAAACAAAATTCCGCTAGGTGGCGCTAATTGAGATAACTACAAATCCCTGAAAAACGAGGGGAGTCTTGCGATCGATTTTTAAGTAACTTGCCGGTGTAGGCTGGAGATGATGACTTGAGCCGCGAGTCGAACCGGTGACTGCAATATTTTATCATAATTCATTCTAGTTCATCCAAGTACATGGTTTGCCTTAAATTGAAAGATTGCGCTCCACCTTTATAGTTTTAAATCCCAAAATTCTCTTACAAGAGCTATCGTTAAAGTTTTTTAGTCAAAATTCAACAGATTATGTCTGTATTAAAGGAAAAATTGTCTTCTATTTTTTGGTCCATTTATATAAAGGTAGTCCTTAAAATTTTTTATCATCTTTTTATTCCAGTTTCACTTCATTAAAGATTGCCGTGAATTTCGTTACTGAGGTACTGGACCCTCGTAGAAAGCGAGATTTATATGACATTCAGTGAAGGCAGTCCAAATTGAGTGACATTTGGTTTGATACTGAGAATGGAACAAAATTACAAATGGAAAGAGACGCTCGGCACAAGAATTTATTCATACTAACACCCTGGACGAGGAATGGCGAAGTCCCGCGAAGTTGGAAAGATAGATCTAAGGTGACTGGGTCTCCCTTAGTGTTTACGCCTAAAGGGACCATGTTTACAACAAGACGACTTAAATCGTTTAATGGCTTATTAATGAATGAATAAAAACAACACAACTACATAATATATACCGTAATTATACATAATATGAAAATAATTTACTTATATACCAGTAAGATATTTATTTTAAATGCATTCAAAAATGTTTTAGAAACAAAAATACAATACAACATTTTCTAAATTTTTGCTTATTTGTAATCCTTATTATTTGATATTCTAAACTAGGGCTATTTATTAGATTAGATTACATGTATATAAGTATGTACAAACACCAAACAGAAATATCACAATCATCACAAATTTTATGTATCTTCAATACCATCCACCGCACTTCCTGCATCATTGGAATCATTGCAGATCGATAATCAGATTCAGAGCTCGTATGACTGGCACGACTCAATGAATGATATTCTTCACCATGTTTACTCAGCTCATCCGCATCGTCGGCACCACAACTAATCGGTGATGATGTGCGTGCATCATTATTTGATTTTGCATTGCTTGGCATGACTGTGGGGTTCGCCATTGTTCCGGCTGCCATTGCACAGCACCACTGGGACAGGATCTGTTGTAGCGGGCATTTGGGTTTGTCGTAAGAGTGCGAGGCGTTGTTGTGTAATTTCCAAATGATGCTTTCGCCATTTTATGCGTCTATTTTGAAACCACACCCTTCACTTGTGCCTCGGTCAATTGCAGTGTATGTGCGAGGTAAAGTCGCTCTGGACCAACCATATATTGTTGTCGTTCGATTCGGCTTCCAAACGTTCTAGCTGCTCGGGTGTGAAGATTGTGCGAACACGTTTATTTTTTAATGACGATTTTTTGGTATTATTATCTGTATGACGTTAAGAAGATTTTGAAATATAGAAACGAAACTCGATGCTCAAATAATAGAAAAATCATTTAGTGTAACCGTAAGAGGCTCTTTAGCGTTTTCATTGGAACGAAAACTCGCTTCTAAACGACAGAAAACAGGTCAAAGTCAGCACAATGAAGAAATGAAGGGCGCAGACTTACCTAATGAGACTCGAACTACTATGGAGACGATAATAGTTAAGCCCTTACCCATTTAAACTAAACCAACCCAGACCAACCAAATGTGTGTTTGCTTCCCTTACAGGGCATGACATCATTTTTGCGATTAATGGGTGTAAGAAACTCTTGTGACAAAACTTTTACTTGAGATCCAACCCCGTTGAAGCTGCGAGTTTTCTAAAACTTTAGGAACTTCTGTTTTTAAATATCACAACAGGAGGACAAAATATATGAAGATGTTCAAGTTGTTATACTTTAAGTCCAGAACCTAGTCACTCAGGGACCTACAGCCAAGTTTCACATTGCTTATGACCTAAGAACGACTTAAACAATTTTTTATTTTTGTGATTTCGCAATTCTCACACCTGCTCTCTGAGGCCGCAAGACATCTTGCGGAATGCAGGACTAGTGAGAGCGTATCTCTAAACACTTCATATGTGTACAGCACTTCATGGTACAGTTTACTGGTGACCTCGGAAAAAGGTACTGTGAAGAATGCCGCGTTGCAACCGAAAGAAAGACGCTACCTACAGGGCTGCGTTAAACGCAAAACGCAGCAAGAAAAGTGAGTGAACGCTACCGCGAGTTGAAAAGGAAAAAGGGGGAGAAAAAAGGGTGCAGAAAGACGTGAGCGCGAGAAACTTGAGCTGCTTGCACCAGGAATAATGCCCGCAAATTTTCGGGTGTTTTTCGGGTCGAGATTTGAATATACCCGCGGAGGTTTGCCTGTCGTAAGAGGCTACTAAAATATCCAAATGATTCAAAAGGTTGTCAGCGCAATTTATAGCTTCTCCAATCCAATTGTAAACCTCATCTATCCGTGGCGAATCATGTTTCTTTCGCAGCCGAGGCTCTGTTCATATTGAATCGTTCCCAAGATGGTCGGGCCTATACTTTAAACGATGCTTGTTACCGGAAAGTAACGGATCCATGCCTGGAAAAGGGCCAGCAACATCGATTTCACTCCCTAAAACCTTCGGCGGGTATCTTTATCGCTAACAACAACTACAACAGGGAGGCCCCCACTCCGCTGGAAGGACTGACACAATTTTTGGATGGCCAAAACCGTTTTAAACGGCGCTAATTAAGCAACTAAATAAGATTTGGATTTGTCTCGTTTGGAACAGGATAAAAAATGTTACTTCAGTGAAGAGGACCACGAACCGACCTATTTCAAAATAAAAATCGTATTTATTGCACCATTTCCAGGAAATTTTCTACACAGGTTAAAAATAGGATACTTTTCTTTCGGGAAATGGGCCAGAGACTGACCTATTGAAAAAAACTGATTCATGGTACGAATTGATTGAAATTTGGTACACACTTGGGACCTGTTCTAAAAAATTGTATTTATAGTTCGAAACAGAGAGTGGGAAGGTGAGATGATCGAGTGAGATAAAAAAGGGATATATGTAAAGGATAAGGAGTGGAGGGGAGAAGACGGATATGTAAAGGAGAGAGGATAGAAGGGAAAAGTCTTGTTGGTAGATACTGACTGCAGGTCGAGGGAGAGAGGTAGAAGATAGAGTGTTGGAAAAGGAAAGAGGGAAGAGCCTCGGTAGTACGTAATATTCTGGCAACCATATTTCACACATCAAAAACTGTTTTCACTCACCAGATTTATGCTTCTCACGTTGCAGATTTATGGAACTTTGTTGAGCCGCGTGATGTTGGTGCAGTTGTTGTAAGCTGTGCAAAGCAGACGATGTACCTGATGAGGCGGCAGCAGCGGCAGACGCAACCGAACGCACATGTGACAATAATAAATTCTGTTGATGTTGTTGTTGTTGTTGTTGCTGCTGCTGCTGTAGCTGATGATGTTGTGTAACGGCGGCAGCTGCCACAAACGAGGATGTTGCTGCTGTCAATGGTTTAGTCGAGACAGGAATTGGTAAATAACGGTGTATTAATGCAGCGCTAGCATTGCCGTTACAGTCGACGAAATGATTAGCATCTTGATGATACAAATTACTGTTATTTCTGACACATTTCAATGCCTTGAGGCCACTGCCGCCGCCATTCCCCCCACTACCACTATGCGGCATTTGCAAATGTTGTGATTGTTGCTCGTTGTTCTCGGATTCATCGTCACTAAAATTTTGTTGATTACTACGTGTGCTTCGTCCAACATATGACTCTTTGCTGCCATCTTCGTTGCTATTGCTGCTATTCAACGATAAATTAATTGCATTGTTGTAATCTTTACGACTATTCTCCATGGCGCTCTTTTGTAAACCCAAAATGGCGGCAATCGTGAAGGACTTGCCCATATCGAGGGAGGTATTCGTCGTATCCAAAAGCTCTTGTGCACGTGTTTGTGTTGTTGTTGTAGTTGCTGCATTCAAAATGTGGGTGGTGATGATTGGTGTGTTGTTGCTGTTGTTGTTGTTGATGACGTGGTGGTTGATTTTGTAGCAGAAAAGTGTTGTTGTTGTTATTGTTGTGCTGTTGATTGGCAGCAAAAATTCCAGCGTGTGGATTGTGATACTGCTGTTGTTGTTGTTGTTGCTGCTGATGTTGTTGTAATTGTTGTAAGTGACTTTGAGCTGCAAAAACGGGCGGCAATGATGATAAATGTGTTTGATGATGATTGACTAAACTGCCGTTATTATTATTCACCACAGCTTGAGTGCTGTGCAAGGCTAACAAGTGAGAAAATGGATTTGGATGATATTTTGAAGGATTCTGCAACATCCTTGATAAAAAGTTCTTCACTTTTTGGTTGGCGCTTAAATCAGTACAAACTTTTTGTTGCAAACACTTTAACGACACAATCGTATTTGAATGTTGCAATTAAGTTGATCGTTCTCAAATGCCTCGCAGTTTATGATGCACTTGCAACGCGGCGCATGTGGCAGCAGTGTTGCTCAGTTCAACAATGCGTTTCCTACGTATGCGTTTAATTGTGTGACAATCTTTTTTGTTTTTGTGGTCAACGTACTTGCTGGCACCGACGCAGCCGAGAACAATGGGCCTGTAAATGCAAAAAGAAGAAAAGAAAGTGTAATGAGTTGAGTATAGTGGCATATTTGCAGTGGCAGATTTGAATGTTGAGCTCAAAGTATTAAATTGGTGTATATTACATTAAAACCAATAGTTTACGGACAGGGGCAAGGAAGAGATGGGGGCCACGATGGTCGCACTATACCACTTTCAAAGACGTACCCCTGAAATAATAATGTGTGCTACCGATGGCAATCTTCTCATTGGTAAAGGGCCCTCATGCAGCTGTAGCTTTTTAAACTAGAAGAATGGCGATCAATGCCGAAGGATAAGGAGTTTCAAAGGGCATTTATGGAAGTTTCACATGCTCCACTCGAAAACATGATTGATGTGTAAGCATCTTTGCTCACGGTATGAGTTATCGCATTGTCATAGGTGTCTTGTCGACGAGACAAAGACGAAACACGATTTTTTAACGAAATGTTATAAATTTATTTTCGATAATCTCTGTTTAATAATGAGTTTGTCGATTTTTTATCGACGAGTTGTTGATTTTCTATCGCAAATTTGTCGATTTACTATCAACAAGTTATCGATTTCTTATAAAAAGTTATGGACATGTTATCGAAAAGGTATTGACTGTTTATCGTCATATGTTATCGAACAGTTATCAGTTTTATGTTATCGAAAACTTATCGGTCTATCATCGAAGACTTATCGATATGTTATCCAAACGTTATCGATTTGTTATCGAAAAATTATAAATTACTTATCGGCGTATTATCACTTGTTATCGGCAACTAATCGATTCAGTATAAAATCGATCAAAAACAAATCGGATTATCGACGATAAATGCTAAAGCAACAGGTTGTAGGTGTTGGTTGTTATCGATAAAAAGTTGGTGAAACTCTTCTCAAATTGGCCGAAATTAATCGTCTCAGTTAAAATTATCTCGAACTTCAAGGGCCCTTGGTACTCAGCATTTTTTTGTGTATTGTGAATTATGATGAAATATTTTCATGTCGGAAAATCATTCGCGGTATTTACCAAACCACTGGCAGTGTGCGACACCGGTCAGAAGACTTTTTTGCAAGTAATTTTGATGCTATCTAGGAACTTCAATTCAGGAGCTTCGGTATGGTTAGCTCCATTGCCAAGGGCAAGACAACGACAAAGACAAAAACAAAGATAGTAACAGTGACAATGAAAATTTCCATTGCAATGACGGTGACAACGATTACGACAATGATAATAACAATGACAGTGACAGCCATAATGCCAATAACAGTGGCAGTGACAGTGACAGTGAAAGTTATTATGACAATGACTTCTACTCTTTCCCCAAGACTGAATACGCCGCTGAAGGACCATATCTATTTTATCTTAGTTAATTTTTTTGTTGAGCAGCTGAGCCCTTTTTATCAAAAACTACGAGCATGGCACACTGCTTTTTTACCCATACATTGAACTAAAACTATATTAAGCTTTTTTTTTGTTAAAGCAAAATACATAATACATTATAAAAGCACGCATATAGAAACTCGGGACGTCTTCGATTGCTAAGAGATCTTCTTTGGATATAATTATCCGAATTTTCGAGAAAACATTTCACTAAGTAAAGTTCACTTCGACAATCATGACATTTCATTATTTGGGAATATGCATCTGAAAATAAATGGGAACAATCAGTTTATGGTCACGCCCACAACGATGAATTATACAGTGACTTTATTGCAATATAGCATAAAACCACAATAGCAAATAGTTTTATGACCACAGACTTATCATTATAAATGTTTTTCCATTCTCTTTTTTTTACTATTTAAAAGATACTCTTTTCATGTTAATTATTCTTTTTGTTGCATATAAGTAATTTAGTTACATTTATATATAAGGGACATGAATGACAATTTCATTCATTCATAAAACTTTACGGCTGCTTAAATACGCATTAAGAGGTGTTAAATATCAACGAACCACAGCCACGGTATGTTAATAGTCAAGCGAACTTAACTGTCATCTTTGAAACAATTTTCATCTTGGTTCGCTGCCTTTTACTGTTGGCATTTAAAATTACATAAATTGAATTACTAAAAACAAAGTGATATACGACTCGGCTGTGCTGAAGTATCTACATTAGACTGGGTCGATTTATTAACCGATATCGCGCCATCGATTTTTCGATAGGATTTGCGCTCAGGAAAAAAAGTTCCACTACGCATACCCAGAAAAATAACTTTTCGAGCCTGCAAAAAAAAATGACGAAAGGGTAAATTTTTCGACCAAAACACTCCCCAAAACCCAAACAATATTTTTTTTCTAAAAAACTGTTATCGCCAACGCTTTTTACAACAGTTTTTTTGAAGAAAAAAAATATTTTTTGGGTTTTGGGGAGTGTTTTGGTCGAAAAATTTACCCTTTCGTCATTTTTTTTTGCAGGCTCGAAAGTTATTTTTCTGGGTATGCGTAGTGGAACTTTTTTTCCTGAGCCCAAATCCTATCGAAAAATCGATGGCGCGATATCGGTTAACTTTCGTTCATACAAATCGACCCAGGTTAATTTACATATTTATTTGTTTTGTTGATTTTCAGACAGGGTGGATAAATGAAGTATATTGGAACGATTTTCCGTCATCCCTTGTCAAATTTGGTTTCGAGGCAAACCGGTTTCGACGTTGTGCCATCATCAGTGTCGATTTTCGTTCTCGAAGAGAGAACCCAAATTTGACAAAGGATGACGCAAAATCGTTCCAATATACATCATTATCTACATATCTTTCTAAACACAGAACTATAGCCTTCCGTGATCTGTAATAAAAAGCAAGTAAAAACAGGACAGTCTTCGAAAGGAGTAATCAATTTCTTTAATGAGATATTGTCCCATCTTTTCAATCTGATTAAGTATGTTCGTTAAATTTGCGATTATCGGCAATGGTGAAAATCAAACCGGGAGGTGAACTTGTTTGAAAAGGTCATCCACCTTTTGAGTTTGTTTTGGTGGAACAACATAATAATTTATTTACGGACTCTTTCAGTGTTATTTTCGGGACTGCTTTGGAGCCATCTCATTATAATTTCAAAATTCTTTTCGTGTTCATTTCGGTACTATTACCTTCCGGGATTATTTAATAACAACCATTTCGGGATTGTTTTAAGAATTAATAAGTTTATATCAGAGTTATTTTTAGTATCGTTTCGGAACTGTTTTAGGGTCTTTTCTACATCATTTTGGAGCTGTCTCCGGATCATGAATACTTTCTGAGCATTTTGGAATTGTATTCGTAAGCATTTTGCGACTTTACAAGCATCATTTGGATGTATTTTGTAATGCTTTTCGATACAATTTCGTGATATTTTTTTTATCAAGATAATATCAGGACTATCTCTGGATTATTAGTCCCTCCTGGGAACCATTTTCTTAAATCGTTATTATCTAATGTGCATACGCCGACAGAGTTTCGATACAAAGCTTTTTTTTAGTATGATGTGTGTACAATTAAAATTATTAAAGCATAGACTGCTGCTTGCTTTGTTAAATCCCCGCCACTGCGCTCACGCGACATTTAGGTGACCGCCGAATAGTTTTTCAAAGCTCTGGAAAGCTCTCGTGTTCACCACTGACCCATACAAACCATATTTAGTAACTAGAATCATTTAAACCACCAATTACGATTTACCTATCGTTATTTTCTTTGCAAAGATGAAGTTTGCTTTTAACGGCCCTGCAGAGAATCGCACTGGTTCCGAACTAGCACAGAAGTTAAGAGACGCTGCTGTCAAGTGACAGTTTTAACGTTGTGATGTCCAACGAAATGGCCTTTTGAACGCGTTCGGAACGATGATTCTTGGAAAAGTCGCTGCCTTTGATTGATCGCTCAGACTAAAGCACTGTTGGATGACTGCCAACTGTTTGGCTCTGCATCAGATTAGCAGCAGCTCAGAAGTAGTCATTAAATCAGTATTGCGAAACTGTCACTTGGCGTGAATGTCTCTTATATTCGCTGCAGTGGGTTTCTAAGTACCTTCTCATTGTGCTAGGCACTTCAAACATTGTTCATAGGTAATGCTACCCAGTAAAAGAAAAAGCGATTTTATGGTCAAGGACTGAATGCATCTTCCCGATAAATTGGATACTTTAAGCGCATAGTTCATAGTTCTCAATCAAAAAACATATATTGAAGAACAAATTCGCTCGGTTTGAGATAATTGAACATTTTTTAAAACGATGTTTGGAACATGCGATCAACGCAAACGGGAAGATTCTTACGATCGATGTATTGTTATTGGTAAGCTACACACTTACTTAAAACTTGGAACGTTGTTTGTGAGCTTGCGACGATTCAACATTAAGGAGAAAATCCTTCTAAGCTCTAACGGGACGAGATATTTGGAAAATTCCATTTATACCTATAAAGGTGGTCCTTAGAAAGTTGCTTATTGTATCTTTAATATGTTTTGACTATGACCAGGTTACAATCACTACATTTTGAGATGTCTATGTGTATATATATTTATCATACGCATATGCATTAGGGTGTTCCTAATAAATCAAATAAACGATGTTTTCCATTCTCACACCTTCAGAAGGTAATACCCAGGTCAAAGATATCACTTATGAATTGTGATCCCGGTCGAATTCCACATTGCTTAAAATAAATTTTTCAAATTTCAATACCCAAAATCAATAATACAACAGTTGAACATAGTACTATTACAAATAAATTTTGGGCCCGACTTGAAACGTTGAAGGTGTGCTATACTGGGATCCAAGCTCAGATTACCTTATGAATACTGAATGTTGAAATTTAGTTGCGATAGTGCCAACTATGGTATTATTGATTTTGAGTATAGAAATCAAAAAATTCATTTATTTTATTATTGATTTTGAGTATTAGAAATCAAAAAATTCAATTTAAATTTTTAGAATTTCTCTTGTGACGAATATTAGCAACACTAAGGGATACTATCATCTCTAAGCCGATACTAAGCAGTCAGTTGTATGTACATAAACAAATCAATCATTATGTATACACATATGTACATACAAGCAGAGGAGAGATACGCACAAACACATGCATATATCTGAGATACTCACAAAAGTATGCAATCATCGGTGGAAGTATCACTCACATATCCACGCGCATATGGCTATGCGAGAAGCTATAAACGTGCATCTGCAGTTTATAGCTAGTAAGTTTATAGCTGGTAACTAAGTAATAAATTCTAGAAGAAGAAACGCCTGGAAGTATGCGAACGAGACAACAGAGAGTATAAAGGGAGCGAAAGCTGAGTAAGCAGCAATCAGTTTGATTTAAGCACGCTATTGGTTGCGAAGTATAAGTAGTCTAATAAAGACCGTTTTTGCATTATTGTATATTGGAATTATTTATTCAACAATTTAGCGATACGAACGTTAGTAGAAGGTTGCAAATAAGCAGAAATACCCTAAATTCGTTACGCTATAAAGAAATCTTGACTTTGACCCTTTTTACAAATGATGGTATTTTGGGATTAAGTATTACCGTGAAGGGATGATACTGGAAACAAATCGGTAATATGATGTTTAAGGACCACCCTAATGTGCATGTTTACTATATTTAATGCATTCTATATAAATACATTAGCATGTTTATAATCGTATACAAGTATGTAAATGGTCATCTAATACGTCTTAGAGGAAGTTATTTGCTTAGGTGCAAATACCTCTACGGCTTGTGTGGCACTCAAGTTTGCACGAATTGCAATTGTAATTAAATCCCATTATGAAGTGACCGGTAATGTGAATGCAGCGAATGAAATAAATGATTAAGTGTACTATGAAATACATACATATGAATGAATATATGTATGTTGGTACAAATGTAGCACACAATCAAGTAAATAATGTGAATGTATGAATGGGATTTCATTCAGTGCAGGAATTGGATAAATGAAGATGCCTGACACGTTCACCTTGTTTTTGACCAAAGTGTAAATTAGAGATAACTGTAAGATATTTTAAACATTATATATGTATGTAGGTATATGGTAAGACATAGATATATGTATGACAATAAATAAACAGTTATGTTATGTTATTTATTATAAATGTGACAATTACTAATGCGAGATGACACTTAAGATGTGAACTTTTCTCTATTGAACTAAAATTTACTTGCTAATAAACATATTTTAGAAATTCTTAAAAATTTCCACATTTGCAACATAGGTTAGGTTGGGTTGAACTGGCCGGTTCACGGGGACCTCACATAGACTGAATGAGTCCGTAGTGTTACCAGAAGTTTGTTTTAAACGGTCAAACTGAAAAAACCCTATCAAAAAGCAGGACCTATGTTATAAAATAACTCCGTCCTCTTGGCAAATACTAGAAGCTGTCTAGGACTTAAGCCACTTGCTGCTTCTAGATCTGACAGCTGTATCACTACTAATAGCTGGAGTCTTAGCCTGGCAAGTGCAGGGCACGAGCACAAAAAGTGTTCGATCGTTTCCTCCTCCAACCCGCACTTCCTACATCTGCTATCACTGACCAAGCCTAATTTAAAGGCATGTGACGCCAGAAGGCAGTGTCCAGTCAGAATACTCTCTTCTTAATGATAGAAGCAACTTTGTTAGTTTAAGGTTGTAAGACCTACACATAATCGTCGACACTTTACAGCCCCGCGCTTGAACCCACGCCATTCCTGCTTGGTTGATCATGTGCACATCTCGCCTTCGCTTAATCTCGCCCAATCTAATTAGGACGTCGACGGAGCAAGCTTCAAGGGATGCGCCCTTTTTAGCTAGTTCATCTGCTTTTTCATTCCCTTCTATTTCCATACGCCCGGGGACGCAATATAGATGTATGCTTCTCCCTGTCCCCATTATTTCCAGAGACTGCTTACACTCTAACACACTTTTAGATGCTGTGCTGTGCGAGATTATTGCATTAATTGCTGCTTGACTGTCAATATAAAAGCTAACACGGTTGCAGTTTAAGCTATTCTCTTCCAGTGTTTCTACTGCTTCGGTCACGGCTACTATTTCCGCTTGGAAAACACTACAGTGATTTGGCAGCTTGTAGGATCTGTTTATTTCCGGATCAGCACAGTATACCGCAGACGCTACTACTTTGGAATCTGTGTACACATGTATCCCCTCGCGCCATTCGAGCACCCTTGCGCCAACCACTCACCTCTATTGTGGCCTTAAAATCTTCCTCGAAGCGCAGATAGAGAATCAGGTAATCTATTCGTCCTGTGATTGATGACGCTATACTACTATTGCCGTATGGTCGGCGCTAAAGCTACCCCGAGGCACTGAGCCTTGTTGCAGTTGTTAACGCTATGTTCTTTGCTATCAGGTCTACAGGCAAAGTGTGCAGAATGGCATGCAGTGCAGCCGTCGGGGTTGTTTTCGGGCTCCAGTTTGTTATTCTGCATATCCCCTCTAATTTTTTGAGGTGGATTGTCTTTTGTGTGGCTTTCCACCAAGCAAGAACTCCATAGTGTAGAATAGGGTTTACAATCGCTGTAAAATCCCAGCTTACTGCCTAGAATGATTACTGGATACTTTGCGCAAGGTCTCTTCTGTAGGGTCATCCCTCCTAACTTAGGCCTGGTCAAATTTGGGACCTTATACCTCTTTGTCTTCTCCGCGTTGGCTGTCAACCCGACATTAGATGCCCAGGTATGAATATCCCGAAGCGCCCGATCCATCAAAGAGCTAATCGTTGGAAGGCGTTGCAGCATAACTTTCACTAGTCTTAGATCATGACTTTTTCTTCAATATCTATTTTAAACAAGCGGATACGACAGACTTTGTTCTGCCAGAAATTTGGGTTCATGGATTTAAAAATCATCCTCGCCCAACCCATGCCTTTATTCCTCTCATTCTTGACCTCATCCCCGCTTTCTCACTAATTCACAATTTTTCCCTTCAACCTTTCTCCCACACTCCTCTCCCGACACCCGTTTCCAAACCTCTTTACCAATTTTCATTATTTTATCATAAATATTTCTCGGCTGCCAGTTCGAAAACGCCCTATTTCAGAATTTGCTTAAAAAGTAGGTCTAGCTCTGAAATGTTTGTATAAACCATGGTTCAATTATATGGTTGGCTCATCTCATCAGCTGATTTTATTTATTTCATTGCATGGCCGAAGGGATTGTCAAAAGGAGATGGCAAACTCAAAATGAAACCAACACATTGGCAACATTTTCTTACACATACAAAAACTGCTAAGTTTTACGTTTTCATTCCATACCATTCGCACCAACACCAATACACAGATTTTGACAATTTGCACAGACATATTTTGTTGCTTTACAGATGAGCCAACCATATAGTTGAACCATGGTATAAACATCCCAGCTAATGTCAAAATGTTTTGAATTTAAGATATTTTTGAAGCAAATTCTGAAATTGGGTGTTTTTTCAAAGTTTTTTGAGATAGGGCGTTTTCGAAACGGCAGCCGAGATAGGGTGACATTCTAGTCAGTAGTCGATTTCCAGAGATATGCAATATGAAACAAATAATTTATAATTATCAAAATACATAGTTTCGTTTTCATCCCATGACTATCTCTGAAAAGTTTACAATGCCTGTTGAGATAAAAATTAAGAATATGAGTTGCGCGGTGCTGCTTTTTGTTTTTTCCTACAAACAGGCGGGACGCTACTTACATCTTTTATTTCAACTCTGCACTGCATTTGCAAGAAGATGGATTTTCGCCTAGACGTATTTCATAGCAGAAATACACTCGGAGTGTTTTCCAAACGGTCGCCGTCCGCTATATTTACTTGATATAGTGATCCTTCATATGAAGGAAGTGAGTAGTAGGCGAAGGCACATAGGAAAGTAGAAAAGATGGGAGAGATGAGGTGGCGGCGTAAAGGGAAGAAGAAAGTGGAGATGAAATGGAAACTAAAAGGAAAAAGTACATGGCAGAGGGAAAGAAAAATCCAGAGATAAAGCAAATGCAGAGGGAAAGGGAGTGAGAAGAAATAGGATAGGTAGGATACCCACTGGCGAAAGGGTTAGGTTAGGTTAGGGTGAGGGTATAAAAAGAGAGAGAAGTGCAGAGGAGGATGAGGATCACAATCGATATGAAAAAAAGATTAATAGGTAGAGAAAGATGAATAGGCAGACAAAAAGAAGTGGAAGTTTATGTGAACTGTAGACTCATGACGGGTATTCTGACTGGACACTGCCTGATGGCGTCACATGCTTTTAAACTAGGCTTGGTCAATGATGGCAGATCTAGAAAGGGGTTGGAGGAAGAAACATTTAGTGCTCGTGCCCTGCGCTTGCCAGGCTAAGACTCCAGCTATTAGGGGTGACACGGCTGTCCGATCTAGAAGCAGCTAAGGGCGAAGGGCCTAGAAAGCTTCTACTATTTGCCAAGACGAAGCAGTTATTTTATAACAAAGGTCATGGTTTTTGATAGGGTTTTTAAGTTTGGTCGTTAAACAAACTTCTGGCAGTACTACAGACTCATGTCAGGTCTTCATGGACCGGCCAGTTCAACCTAACCCAACCTGACGTGGACGAAAAAAGGAAGAGGGATAATGGAGGAGGAAGACGAGAAAGGAAGGTAGTGGGACTGGGATGCCGAAAAATGAGAAGAAATCGGATTTGAAGGCCGAAAAGTAAAAGAAACAAGGAGATAAAAAAGAAGAACCGAAGAGAGCTAAAGCAAGATCTAAGAAAATAGGAAGACAGATTAGTAGAAAAGCAGACTGAAATACTATGCAATGGCTTAGATTACTTTCGAACTATTTTTAGACTGGGCTAAACCACAGCAAAGCTAAGGGAGGGTTCGCTAGTTCCACTGTCATAAAAAATCTATGACTCGCAGTGCTTTTCACAAATTCAATTTTTTTATTTTTAAATTTCCAAGTACATACAAGTTTAAACTTTTTCGTTTTGGTTTAAAATCAGAACCGCACAAATTTAAACAAAAAAAAACAAGTAAGGAAGGCTAAGTTCGGGTGTAACCGAACATTACATACCAGCTGAGAGCTATGGAGACAAAATAAGGAAAATGAACCTAGGGAAATCCTGGAATGTGTTTGTATGACATGTGTATCAAATGGAAGGTAATAAAGAGTATTTTAGGAGGGAGTGGGCCATAGTTCTATAGG
This sequence comes from Eurosta solidaginis, assembly GCA_029619165.1. Taxonomy (NCBI): domain Eukaryota; kingdom Metazoa; phylum Arthropoda; class Insecta; order Diptera; family Tephritidae; genus Eurosta; species Eurosta solidaginis. The sequence goes on from JARSSU010005711.1 coordinate 46,080, forward strand.
TAGACGCCATTTAGGGATAGGGTGACTCTATAATGTGTTTGTACGATATGGGTATCAAATTAAAGGTATTAATGAGGGATTTAAAAGGGAGTGGTGGTTGTTGTATATGTGAAGGCGTTTTCGAAATATCGACCAAAATGTATACCAGGGTGACCCGGAACATCATCTGCCAGGTAGCGCTAATTTATTTATATATGTAATATTGATTTCGCCCTGCAGAACTTTTTCATTTTCTTCTACTTAATATGGTAGGTGTCACACCCATTTTACAAAGTTTTTTTCTAAAGTTATATTTTGCGTCAATAAACCAATCAAATTACCATGTTTCATCCCTTTTTTCGTATTTGGTTTAGAATTATGGCATTTTTTTCATTTTTCGTAATTTTCGATATCGAAAAAGTGGGCGTGGTCATAGTCAGATTTCGGCCCTTTTTTATACCAATATAAAGTGAGTTCAGATAAGTACGTGAACTGAGTTTAGTAAAGATATATTGATTTTTGCTCAAGTTATCGTGTTAACGGGCGAGCGGAAGGACAAAGGGCGACTGTGTATAAAAACTGGGCGCGGCTTCTACCGATTTCGCCCTTTTTCATAGAAAAAAGTTATCGTCCTAGAATCTAAACCCCTGCCAAATTTCGCAAGGATTGGTAAATTTTTGTTCGACTTATGGCGTTAAAAGTATCCTAGACAAATTAAATGAAAAATGGCGGAGCCACGCCCATTTTGAAATTTTCTTTTATTTTTGTATTTTGTTGCACCATATCATTACTGGAGGTGAATGTTGCCATAATTTACTTATATACTGTAAAGATACTAAATTTTTTGTTAAAATTTGACTTAAAAATTTTTTTTTAAAGTGGGCGTGGTCGTTCTCCGAGATTGCTAATTTTTATTAAGCATACATATAGTAATGGGGGTAACGTTCCTGCCAAATTGCATCATAATATCTTCAACGGCTGTCAAATTACAGCTTACAAAACTTTTAAATTGCCTTCTTTTAAAAGTGGGAGGTGCCACGCCCATTTTCCAAAATTTTACTAATGTTCTATTGTGCGTCATAAGTTCAACTCACCTACCAAGTTTCATCGCTTTATCCGCCTTTGGTAATGAATTATCGCAATTTTTCGGTTTTTCGAAATTTTCGATATCGAAAAAGTGGGCTGGTTATAGTCTGATATCGTTCATTTTAAATATCGATCTGAAATGAGTGCCCAGGAACCTACATACCAAATTTCATCAAGATACCTCAAAATTTACTCAAGTTTCGTGTCAACGGACGGACGGACGGACGGACATGGCTCAATCAAATTTTTTTTCGATACTGATGATTTTGATATATGGACGTCAATATCTATCTCGATTCCTTTATACCTGTACAACCAACCGTTATCCAATCAAAGTTAATATACTCTGTGAGCTCTGCTCAATTGAGTATAAAAATACAGTGGTAAATTGGGAAACTTACAATTTAATACAAAAAGTTTTCGAAATTGCACGATTTTGAATTAAGGTTCAAATTTTTAACAGTGTACTGTAACCATTTTTTTAGAGTAAAATAGAAGCTGATGAGCCCGCAATCGATGATGATGGAATGAAAGTCACCCGACCCCACTATGAGAAAGTCACAGTGGCAAAAAGTCTGGATTTGGTTCTGTGTAAAACATGTTCCAACAAATGTACGCCTGAGGATTGCAATCGTAGTGTTCTTTGCCCAGTCCACAGAAAGGGGGATCCTGCAACCTGCATGAACTATTGCGGAATTATTAGTATCGCATATAAGGCCCCGTCAAGTGGTATATTGCAAAAAAGATTCAAGATCACAGTGCATCGGCTGATTGGCCTTATCGATGCGGCTTCATAGCTGTAAATCTACTATTGACAAGATTTTCACTATGCGCCATCTTGAAAAAGAACCTGAGAAAGGAAGAATTGTCACATATCTTATTGGTTGGTTGGTTGCTGTGCCACCCGGATACCAAAGATCCGAGACCCAAGTAGCACACGGGGCACCATTTCGTGCACATTTCTGGAATCAATTGCTGCTGATATCGTATGGCTGCTTGGTGCTCCGTTGGAACCACTTGGAACGGACGATGAACCTACTGATATCTTTTACAGAGTATTTAGGTACTTCCTTATGTTCCGGCAGTATATACGTGCACATAGTTAGAAACCTAGTATTTGTTAGAGTTGGGAATTTATGGATTCCCATTTTTTCAGCATACAGATCATGTGGTCAGTGTTCCGTTATTGTGGCAGTGATCATAAAGATTTCTTTTCTTGCCCGTTTTAGTAGGTCCTCTGTTCTCTTACTGTCGTAATTCGGTCAGGTTTGCTTGGTTATCCTGCAGGTTTCCGAGGAATACCAGCTGAAGCCAGCTAACACCTTGAATCTGCTATGTATGTTAGTTTTAATTGTTGTAAGTGGACGAAGCATCTCGAAGTGATGGGGGAGTTAAGCTCCATGAATACTGCTTAGCTATCTGAGTGAAAGCACACCTCGCGCCAGCTCCCCCCCGCCCCCAAATCCTCCGACCAGAGCGTACACGCCTTTTCTATATCCAGAACTTCCGCTTGGAAGAGACAAGCAAATACATTTTACTGTTCGTCGATCTTAAAGCCACCTTCGACAGCACGAAAAGGATCTGCCTATATGCCGCTATGTCTGATATTGGTTTCGCTGTCAAACTTACTCGTATATATGTATGAAGCTATGTAAAATAACTTTGAACAACACCATCAGGTCAGCCAAATTTTTTAAACGAGATCTATGCGAATATCACCGCCGTTAAGTCTTGCTTGTTTCAAACTGTATTAACACAAACTATAATGTCAGCTTGGAAATCCAGCGAAGAATCACTCTTGCTACTAAATGCGATCTTGGAATAGGTTGTCAATTGAAAAGTAAAGTCCTCTCTAGGCGAACGAAAATCATGCTCTACAAGTCACCTATCGTATAAGTGCTGATATATATATGGAGCAGAAGTATGGACCATGACGCCTTTGTGACCGTTCGAGAGAAAAAAATTCAGGGCCGGATTAACCCTCAACGGGGCCCTAGGCAACCATCAATTTGGGGGTCTTTTTTCACGTCCGTTCCCTTCTTTTTTCGATTAAAAAATACAAGCTTATATCTTTCATAAAAATCTTATTGTCACAGTTCAATAATATCAATAAAATTACTATCTACATTTCAAACATGTCGTTTTCTACGTTTGTTTTCGGCATCAATTCTATCATCAATATCGATTTTTTTCAATAAATCTGACTCAATGCAAAGTATACCTAACATCTCGAGTCGCTCTTGTCGCATTGTAGCTCTTTCAGCAGGTTTGATTCTTTTTAATTGCGAGAAGGATCGTTCGGCAGAACAATTTGTGATCATTAATGTTAAAAAAATCCGAAGAGCTATTTCTGTGTTAGGAAATATATCGGCTAACTGATCTTCCATTAGAATCTTATACAAATGACTATGAGTTTTTTGTGCATCAGTGTATCTGGAGTTCACGTAACTTTGGAATTGTTTCATTTCAATGAAAAATTCTTCAAAATCTCTTAAATAAAAAATAACTAAGTTATTTATAGCTTCGTGGAGGTCTCCATCACTTAGAGAAAAGTTGACGAGAAATGCAAATCTCTCTGAGACTTCCATATACTTTCACTGTGAAGATTGTCGATGATTTCGAGGAAACCTTTTGTCCTAAAATCATCGCGAGGCGAAAATTCTACTTCTGGAGCATTTCCGTCTTTAGGTTGTTTTTTTTTCTACGACGAGTACGTTTTACGGTTTCTGTATAACCTACACCAGATAATAATTGTTTTGTTTTTTCCTCGAAGTCATTGAACTTTTCACGGAATGAAACTAAAATCTCTTCTAACGATCCGTACAAAAAAGCACAAGTTTGCAAATCTGCTTTTTCACTTTGCAATGACTGACTCACTGAACGCATAGCAGTCAAAATAGAGTTGAAGGCTTCTACACCCTCTGTTCCAGAAATAACCGAAATTTTTCAAAATAAAAACAACAAGTGTATCTTTTGAGATAATTCTTTGTTATTATTCAATATACTCTCCTTTCACTTCAATACACTTCTTTGAACGCTAATACAATTTGTCAAATGAGACGGAAATGTTCTTTTTAGGAACCTTGTCTAGTTCGTCGGTCGTCGCCTTTTGAATGCGGTCAATTGAGTTTTATTTATTTGAGTTAAAATTATTTTCAGTTCTGATTATATTTTTCTTTCACTCTCTAGAATTTTATATTTGTAAGAAAATTTTAGAAGTCTTTTTCATTTTTCGGGGGCCCCCAATTTCAGGGGCAACTGCATATTCTGCCTATTTGTTAATCCGGCCCTGCAAAAATTCATTGAAAGATTTAAGGACCTCTCCTCGTTGGCGTCGGCGATGATGAGCTTGACAAGCTTTTAGGCGAATGAAAGAAGGTATTTTGTGGAACCCGCCTGTGGAAGCAAAAGAAAGAGGGCGGCCCCCCAGACTGCTGAAAGGACCAGGTGGATAAACGGTGTAAATTCCCTTAGTATTACCAATTGGCGCCAGTGGAAGAAGCGAATGGTTCGACTTGTTGCACAGCTTAAATCGATTAAACGGTTAAGCGCCAATTAAGTAAGCCATGTTACCCATTACTTTTGTTACTTTATGTAAGTCCACTTAATATAATGAAGAGGTTTAAAAAAAGTGATTTATGCGTTGGCACGTTACAATTCCGAGACAGTCTTTGGCATAGGTGGGGAGGCCAGACTTTTCAAAAACCTTTACAACTATAACGCCGACGGAAAACAGTTCATAACGAAGGATATTGTTACTAAAGATGCGTTTAAGAATTTATTAATTATTTATCGAAATTTACAGATTTATTATCTTTACTAATTGTCAGTATCACATGCCAAAGGTTTATTAAACTCATTTTTAATTTTTATAAACTTTTTGTTTAAACACTCACCGATTCTATAAAATCAGCTTTATCTGTAATACACATTCACCTTTTGTGTAATAAAGAGCATGTCTTGGTTGGTTTTTTTTTACTATTTCACTAATGACCCTTTAAGCCTTCCTTTAAACAATTTTTTTTGTGTTTTGCAATATTTGCAATATTTTTCTCAATTAAGTTTTTTATATCACTTTTTTTCAAACTTTAAATAATCATTTACCGACGGCATTTGTCAAAGTGAAAATGCATGAAAGTCATTATAATACCGTTAAATCTAATTCGCGATTATATCGTACATGCTCACAGCGCTGAATATCCTTTTCGACTGAGTTCTAAAATTGGCTATCGTTAAATCTCAGCGCTTCAGCCATTTAGATTGAGCCACATCTACATACATATACCCTACCACCCCACACGCAGCTAAAAGGATTCCAATAATGCTTTTATATGTTCATAAGCATGAATGTACACATATATGTATGTAAGTATGTGTAAGCTGTGTACATGTGTGTTTGAATGTTGGCATGATAATAAATAACATCATAATCGTAATAGCGTTTTTCACCACCACCCACTTCATATGCTTCAGTGATTCAACAATACATACATACATACAAACATATCACGAGCTTCGACTATAATACAAACTCGTTAAGCATCAAACAGTTCAGAAAAACAAGTAAGGAAGGCTAAGTTCGGGTGTAACCGAACATTACATACTCAGTTGAGAGCTGTGGAGACAACATAAGGGAAAATAACCATGTTGTAAAAATGAACCGAGGGAAACCCTGGAATGTGGTTGTATGACATGTGTATCAAATGAGATTAAAGAGTATTTTATGAGGGAGTGGGCCATAGTTCTATAGGTGGACGCCATTTAGGGATATCGCCATAAAGGTGGATCAGGGTTGACTCTAGAATTTGTTTGTACCATATGGGTATCAAACGAAAGGTGTTAATGAGTATTTTAAAAGGAGTGGGCCTTAGTTCTATAGGTGGACGCCTTTTCGAGATATCGCCATAAAGGTGGACCAGGGGTGACTCTAGAATGTGTTTGTACATTATGGGTATCAAACGAAAGGTGTTAATGAGTATTTTAAAGGGAGTGATCCTTAGTTCTATAGTGGACGCCGTTTTCGATATATCGCCATAAAGGTGGACCAGGGGTGACTCTAGAATTCGTTTGTACAATATGGGTATCAAACGAAAGGGTTAATGAGTATTTTAAAAGGGCGTGGGGCTTAGTTCTATAGGTGGACGCTTTTCGAGATATCGCCATAAAGGTGACCAGGGGGACTCTAGATGATATGGTATCAAATTAAAGGTATTAATGAGAGTTTTAAAAGGGAGTGGTTTGAAGGCGTTTTCCAGATATCGACCAAAATGTGGACCAGGGTGACCCAGAACATCATCTGTTGGATACCGCTAATTTATTTATATTAATACTACGAAAGTAATCCTGCAATGATTTCAGGTTTTTTATTCGCCCTGCAGAACTTTTTCATTTTCTTCTACTTAATATGGTAGGTGTCACACCCATTTTACAAAGTTTTTTCTAAAGTTATATTTCGCGTCAATAAACCAATCCAAACTTACCATGTTTCATCCCTTTTTTCGTATTTGGTATAGAATTATGGCATTTTTTTCATTTTTCGTATTTTTCGATATCGAAAAAGTGGGCGTGGTCATAGTCGGATTTCGTCCATTTTTTATACCAATACAAAGTGAGTTCAGTAAGTACGTGAACTGAGTTTCATTAAAGATATATCGATTTTTGCTCAAGTTATCGTGTTAACGGCCGAGCGGAAGGACAGACGGCAGACTGTGTATAAAAACTGGGCGTGGCTTCAACCGATTTCGCCCTTTTTCACAGAAAACAGTTACCGTCCTAAAATCTAAGCCCTCTACCATTTCACAAGGATTTGTAAATTTTTGTCGACTATGGCATTAAAATATCCTAAACAAATTAAATGAAAAAGGGCGGAGCCACGCCCATTTTGAAATTTTCTTTTATTTTTGTATTTTGTTGCACCATATCATTACTGGAGTTGAATGTTGACATAATTTACTTATATACTGTAAAGATATTAATTTTTTGTTAAAATTTTGACTTTAAAAAAAATTTTTTTAAAAGTGGGCGTGGTCGTTCTCCGATTTTGCTAATTTTTATTAAGCATACATATAGTAATAGGAGTAACGTTCCTGCCAAATTTCATCATGATATCTTCAACGACTGCCAAATTACAGCTTGTAAAACTTCTAAATTACCTTCTTTTAAAAGTGGGCGGTGCCACGCCCATTGTCCAAAATTTTACTAATTTTCTATTCTGCGTCATAAGTTCAACTCACCTACCAAGTTTCTCGCTTTACTGTCTCTGTAATGAATTATCGCACTTTTTCGGTTTTTCGAAATTTTCGATATCGAAAAAGTGGGCGTGGTTATAGTCCGATATCGTTCATTTTAAATAGCGATCTGAGATGAGTGCTCAGGAACCTACATACCAAATTTCATCAAGATACCTCAAAATTTACTCAAGTTATCGTGTTAACGGACGACGGACGGACGGACATGGCTCAATCAATTTTTTTTCGATCCTGATGATTTTGATATATGGAAGTCTATATCTATCTCGATTCCTTTATATGTACAACCACCGTTACCAATCAAACTTAAATACTCTGTGCTCTGCTCAACTGAGTATAATAAAACGTATGTATGAATGTAGTATACAATCAGAATTTATCAATGGAATGAGAGTAGTCCTAAAAAGACAGAATTGTGCCAAAAACAAGTTTGGAGTGCTCAAGGTCTCAGCAAAACCTATAAATTGAGACATATCATTTCTTTCAAACTGTTTTTCATTTGTTTTCGAAAGATGTAGCAAATCCTCCATCGAAGTCTTTCAACCCATCCCGTTGCCAATATCTCAGAATCGCTTGCCACCAATGAATACGTGCAATGTGAAACAGGCGATGCTAAGCGGGAATTTTACCACTAGATTAGACCAAAGGTGACGTCAGATTACAATAAGACCTTCCGCTGTTGCACAAGCGCCATTTGGCACGATCGAATGGAATAGAATACCTAACAGTCGTCATCAAAATCCTCTAACAAGATATCCTGAAATTGAACGGGTTCAACAGGTTTTAATCATAGAGAAGTTACTGTTAGAGGCATTGGTTCCACATTACAGTTGAAAAGATGATGATTCGGGTTGAGCTGGGATAAGTAAAAGATTAGCCCGTTAAAGTATCCAGATGAAAGTTCACCTAGGAAGTCTGTTTTCCACTACTGCAATGGTTCAAAAATGGTTCTGAAAACTAGTTGCACGGGTTTTGACTTAAGGAAGAAATCTGCTGTGTTGGTGAGGAGGACATTGGGCTGGTGAAAACTTAAAGTATCAAAAAAAGGAAATGGTTTGCAGGTACGGAACGCACTGCCTACGAATATCCAAAGGAGCCATTTATTGAAACGGGTTTGTATTTCCAAATGCAGGAAGTAATTTCGATTTTGTAAAGCCCCTCTTCAAAAGAACGGCATTAAAAATGGAACTGCCGAAATTGAGGAACAGTACATCAGGTGTAAGAGCTCCAATGCAAGGCAAAAAAAAGGCAACTAAGTCTTAAGCGCCAGTACCTCAGGTATATTATAACTTGAAGCTAGGCGAATGAAGCAGAAACTAATTGCATGAAGGTAACGGAAACTAGCCTGGAAAGCACAGAGTGATATCTTCATTTGCGGAAACGGGCCGTATATTGCTGGCGAAGTCATTATTGCCATACATTTCTTGGCTGAATGTGACATTACAATATGAGGAGAAGCATTATAACTTTAAACAACCTTGAAGTTTCTTTTGGCTTTGAACACCAAATAAGCTATCGCGGTATAGGAGCCATCCTCGAGGTGAGGAAGACAAATCCTTATATGGCAGGCAGGCTACTCAGTCATTGATTTCAACGAAGGATCGCCTTACCCAAGCCAAGGGTTTGCACGAGTGTTGGAGGGACTGAAAGTCAAGCCAACGGCCTAAAAGGCAAGAAATGAGGAAGTGAAAATGTTAATGTTGGAAGACATAAAGCTGCAATGAAATATATATCTAAGTGGTCTACGTATAGGTGAGGGTGGAGGTGAACAGTTTTATTTCCATGTAAAATATGGAGAAGGGCATCATGCATAGCTTTGAAGTATGACGGCAGGAAAAATGGTGTTGGTGGTGAAAAGAAGGCAATGCATTGTGGAAGTATCTGGAACATAAGCTTTGTGTCGAAGTTCGACTCACCTGAGCAGAAGAAATTCAAAGATGAAGTGCCTTGCTTTTTCAACATTGAGTGAATATCAGAATTTTATCAAGCATCGCACATCATTATAGAATTCTCATGCCGGATTTTTCAGTGCGAGTTTAAACTCTAGTTAAAGTTGACTAGAGTTTAACCTTGCCACTTTGTTCGATAACGTAAAATTTTGCTGCTCTTCTCAGCTTAAGCGGCCGAAGTGGCAGGGTTAAACTCTAGTCAACTTTAACTGGAGTTTAAACTCGCACTGAAAAACCACCTCGCCACTAAAAAAGAATCGCTGCTACAACAACCACGACAACGTAAGTACTAGATAACAATAATGACATAAATACATGTTGCTTCTGTTGGGGGGAAAAGTGTGACTTTTGCAACTCATACTAGCTCCGATGTATCTCTAAAGTTAAGTGCTAAATGTTTTGACTGCAGGGTATTTAAAAATGATGCAAGTTATTATTGCCTTCCAACACCACCACACACCACCACCACCATATCAACTTATTAACATTGCAGACGCCATTACCATTGGAAACTGCCCAATAAACATTTTTGTCAATTTTCAGTGATACATTTGAGAATCAGTCCATTTCTCACATTTCAAACGTTAGTTTTCAAATGCATTTCAAATAACCGTTGATAGCATTCTCAAGCTAAAAGGCACATTTTTAATATGGAATTTCTCTTTATTTTCAAATTGAGAATTTTTGGATTCTCAACTTTTTCTCAAACGAGAATAAAGCGGAACAAAATGGAATCCACTGTTGTGCCACTTTCGGTAAGCAAATTTATTATTTGCCTCTCTTCACTTTTAACTCGTTTAGATTTATGCATAATGTAGTACAATATCACTTAATATTATTGAAATGTATAAATACTTCCTTATTTTTTTCACTTTATGTTCAACTTCACTCAATCAAATCGCTTGCTTACATTTCCAGCTAAAGTATGCAAACTAGAGATCGACGAAATTATCAACGGCACTATCGACGACACTATCGATAGCATTGATGTAAAATAAACATGTTGTACTCTGTTTTATTTTATTTTTGGGTTTCATGAACACTTATTATGTACTTTAAAATTTGACACATTGGCACAAAGAGTATTCATACTATTATTAAAGAAAATATTCCATGATATCGATGGATTTCAACCAGAATTCAACCAAATGCAAGTATATCTCAAACCATTCTCAAGTTGAAGAACAACGTTTGAGAAAAATTTGAGCGAATATTTAGCTTCAAATGATTAATAATGCTGCACATCAAACTGAGAATTAATGTTTTCTCAAACATTTGAGAGAAAAACATATTCTACGTTTGAGAAAAAGTCGAGAAAATATTTTGTTTCAAATGATAAATAATGTTGAATATCAAACTGAGAATCAATGTTTTTCTCAAACATTTGAGATTTTTGTTTTCAGTGTTTGTTGGGTGTACATATGTATGTATGTGCGTATGTGTGGATGCACACAAGAGCAACCACCATTATTGTACTCAGACGAATCCAACAACAATAATAAAAAACTTTTAAAATTGTTATTTCATGTTTTCTCGCTCATTTAAGCCGTGTGACCTTAATGTAAATACATATAAATAATGATGTAACGCATATACATACATATGCATGTATGTATAGATTATAATAAAGCAATAATATGGCGGTTACAATACAAAAGGCTGCGAAATTATGATTAACCGTAAAATGTACACATAGACCCCAGCAACATACATACATATAACACCGTGCAACAGTGAAATTTTACAGGGAAAGTTTTTACATAATTAAATGAAACTTCTACTACTAAAATTCATGCAAAGCCTCACTAACAATAGTAATTGAACACTACCTTCTGGCGTCACATGCTGTAACAGCAGGTGTAGGAAGTGCGAGCTGAAGAAAGAAGCGGTTGAGCACGTTCTGTGTTCGTGTCGTGCGCTCGCAAGGTCAAGGCTCCATCTATCAGAGGCGGCAGAGTTGCCAGATCTCGAGGCGGCAATTAAGCTAGGTCCTAGAAAACTTTTAGTATAGAGTTATTCTATAATAGAAATCCTGGCATCTGATTGGGGTTCTCCCGTTAGGTCGTCAAACAAATTCTGGTAACACTATGGATACATTCAGGCTATGTGAAGTCTTTTTTGAAGTTCAACCTAACCTTACTTCACCACTTAGTTGTTTAGTAATTTCTATATAATTTGAAATAATTTGAAATCCATGTTACATCATAAATCATTTCAGTGTAGCAAACGCATAAAACTATACTGCCATACAGAAAAAAAACGAACTTTTCCAGCTCATTAACAGGAGCGCCTTTCGTCATATTTTGGCTGCTTTAGCATTCCAAAAGCAGTACACATTTCTTCTTCAGGAGAAATTTCACTTCTCTAACTTTTTCGACACAAAGAATCAAATCTGCTCATGGTTGAAAGTTTGAGCCTAAGCGCCTGATTCTAATGTGGTAACTACTTTCTTCACCACGGCAACTTTTTTCATGTGGCAACTTTTGCACCCTTTTGTTATTCTGCCCACGAAAGTAGCCGGATAATTGTTTACCCACTAAAGGGCAAATTAAACTTCCTAAACCCTAACGCCATAGTCGTAACCATACCCATATCTATAACCATCTGCAATGTGATCGATTAATGGTGCCTTAACCTAAAAATAGTGAAAACGAAAAAAATTACAAACATATTCAACAAAAAATAAGTCTCTTAGTCATAACGTATCCAAAACAATGAATAAAATATACAAAAAGTTATTAAGTTCACCACTTAAATATTTTTAGGTTATGGATATGGCGAGAAATCATAAACCAATTGGTTGGCTATGGTATGGTTATGGTGTTAGCGTTATGGTATGGCACCATTAATCGATTACGTCGATTTCCATAAGGTAGGTTCGACCAGCTATTTTATTTGGTCATGGTTTTATGGTTATAAGTCACTATTAATTGGCCCTTAAAATAGGTGGTAACATCGATGTAACGACACAAAACAGCTGTTGATTGGAAAAATAAATAAAATATTTTAAGCGGAAAACAGAATTGTAGTGAAATTTGAACGGTTTAACAATAAAATATATATATATATATATAACAAAATATCTAGTTTATTGTTATTACTACTTATTGAAGAGGAAGAAATTTTGGAGAGAAGCCCACAATTTGAGGAGACTTCGGGACAATAGTGATCCCATGAACCATCCCTGTGCTACATTCAAGCTACATTTTCGTTTGCCCACAGAATTGACTTACTTGTTCATCTTCATTTTGCCGCTTTTATTGTTTGTTTACGCACTTATATTTATATATATAAAAATCACGTGTCACGTTGTTTGTCCGCGATAGATTCCTAAACTACTGAACCGATTTAGAATTTGTTTTGCACCCCGTGTATAGTTTTGATCTAGTTTGAAATATAGGATAGGCTATATCTCAGTTTATAGTCGCAATATTATTTTATTGCAAATTTTTTTATATGTTTTAAACGTAATAATAAAATGTTACATATACGCACCGGTACTCATATTTTCATGTGGTGCGGATATACTTCGGTGTAATTGGTTGGTGTTCAATAAAAAATATTATAGTGAACGATATCAAGTATAGCACATCATCAGGCCCGTCGAGAGGGGGGGGGGCAGTTGGGGATTAGCCCCGGGCCGTGGTTTCTGAGGGGGCCCGCGATTTTCAGGTACTATGACATTTTTTTTTAATTCAGGAGAGTCTTTAGTTGTTCCATGTGCAATTTTTAAGCAGAATTTCAAAAGCAACGAATATCTGCATTTCGATTTAATATTATAGTGAAGTGTGAAAAATAAAAATCTATATATATATAAAAAGAAAGCTTTGTTGTTAAACTTTGTTGTTAGTTACATAAAGGTCGCCAAATACATTTATTTATAAAAAGAAAGGCTAAAATGTGTGTTAGTTGGTCGCCGGTGTTTGAAGAAATGCGTTGGTCAATTTTATTCACACTTTCCCACAAGTTGCGTATACGTCAGGCGGTGGTTATTACATAGATTTGGTTGCGATCGACGTACAAGGTCTCGAGATATAGGCCGAAACGTGGACCCGGCTACCACTAGAATATGTGGGTAATATGGCTATCAAATGAAAGCTGTTGCTGAGAGCTCTAAAGTAATTTTCATTGTGATATTCAATTTGGTCGCATCAACCTGGAAAACTGATAAATATGCATGCGAAGCCGAAATAAAGATATGAATTAATAATACTCACTAGGGCGGGTTGATTTGTGGGGAGGCAAAAAAATCGCCCATTGCTCCATACCATACACCATACCCCCAGGGGGTTCCAGCGGGTGTGCCACTGGCATCGGTGGGTCGGGCCTCCAAAGTTAGTGGGGGTCGGTCGTACGTTTGGACTCGATTGGAGCACTCTAAATGGGTCAAAGTGGGATTTTTCAAAATTTGCCCCTACCCAAAAGTTCGACCCAAATGCATCAGAATTCGTTTTAGAGGTATGGTTCCTTCGGCAAAGTTTGTTATTTTGATCCCTAGAATATGATTTTCGCAGAGCAATGAGCGATTTTTAAATCGACCCGCCCTAATACTCACATACCTATTTATTCAATTTGCCTGAAATTTGGTATATAAATTTGCCTATATTAGTATTTACGATCCTTTTTTCGGGGAAGTATACCAGAGACGGACTGGGACTGAGATTAGGACTAGGACTGGGACTGAGACTCGGAGTGGGACTGAGACTGGAACTGGAACAAAATACATACCGCCCTCTGGGACAGGCAATAACGGATGAAGAAGAATGAGAAGAACTTGAGAGAAGAAAGAAGGAGACCGATAAAGTGATAGAATGAGAGGAAGATGGAGATAGATGAAGCGAAAAAGATGGAGGGAGGAGTGAATGAAAGGATTAGGAAAAAGTTAAGAGGGGGGAGGGCAGAGTTGGATGGAAAAAGCTTATTAAACAACGTCTGCCGGGTCTGCTAGTATATGTATGTAATCTATTTTAAATTTCCCCAAAGACACTGGTGAGTTTTTTCGTGATGACAGCGTTACCACCTGGAAATACATAAAGAACTTTTATCATTTTATTTGATTTTACTTGTTACTGTCCGCGTGACCCAACTTTTTTGGAAAGATCCGACATCAAGTTTTGTACAACTGTTTTATCCACCTGAGGCGCGTTGACTGGACTCAAGTTTTTCCTAACATAATGTACATTGTTATCTTCGAACCTCTTTTGGGTATATATCTTTACTAAGCTCAGTTCACATAATTACCTGAACACACTTTGTATTCGTATAAAAAAATGGCCGAAATCCGACTATGACCACGCCCACCTTTTCGATTTCGAAAATTACGAAAAATGAAAAAATGCCATAATTTTATACCAAATACGAAAAAAGGGATGAAACATGGTAATTGCATTGGTTTATTGACGCAAAATATAGCTTTATAAAAAAACTTTGTAAAATGGGTGTGACCACCTACCATATTAAGTAGAAGAAATGAAAAAAGTTCTGCAGGGCGAAATCGAAAGCCCTTGGAATCATGGCAGGAATACTGTTCGTGGTATTACATATATAAATAAATTAGCGGTACCCGCCAGATGATGTTCTGGGTCACCCTGGTCCACATTTTGGTCGAAATCTCGAAAACGCCTTCACATATACAACTACCACAATTCTCTTTTAAAATTCTTATTAATACCTTTAATTTGACACCCATATTGTACAAACACATTACAGAGTCACCCCTGGTCCACCTTTATGGCTATATCTCGAAAGGCGTCCCACCTATAGAACTAAGGCCCACTCCCTTTTAAAATACTCATTAACACCTTTCATTGATACCCATATCGTACAAACAAATTCTAGAGTCACCCCTGGTCCACCTTTATATCGATATTTCGAAAAGCCTTCCACCCATAGAACTAAGGCCCACTCCCTTTTAAAATACTCATTAACACCTATTGTTTGATACCCATATTGTATAAACGCATTCTAGAGTCATCCCTGGTCCACCCTTTATTGCGATATCTCGAAAAGGCGTCTCACCTATAAAACTAAGGCCCACTCCCTTTAAAATACTCATTAACACCTTTCATTTGATACCCATATCGTACAAACAATTCTAGAGTCATCCCTTAGATTTCCCTTATTTTGTCTCCATAGCTCTCAACTGAGTATGTAATGTTCGGTTACACCCGAATTTAGCCTTCCTTACTTGTTTTTGTACGTTTTAATAGAATGTCTATGCTTGCTTTGTGTGTCTTGCTTAAGTGTGGCTTTGGCTATTTTGACACCTTTCTTGTTGACATATATGGGTTTCTGCTGATCCCTTTGGATGGCCACTTCACGCCTTGTCCTCCCCTAATCCTAGGATAATCCTGTAAATTTTGTCACCTTTCTGTAACCAACATTGGGGTTATTCGTCCAAATGTACAAACTTTTTTTACGCAGCTCTTCCTTCTTACCAATTTTCCTCGGTGTTGAAGGCTTAACTTCAGAAGCTTATATATTTTTAAAAAAATTTATTGTGATGTTATTACTAAGAAACTTTAAGAAGCTAACTACTAGTTAACTATAAGCTGAAGACCGCATTAACTGCTATTTTCTTTAAAGGAGCTAATTGTTTTTTTGGCTGAAAAAGTCAGGTTTGGTTATCCCTGCATGACATGAAAACCAAAAAATAGTTAGCGGTGGTTACTTCTATGGCAACGTTGCATGACTTTACGGCTAGTTTAGTAGCTAACTTTTTTATAAACAATTATTTTTCAGTGTTGCTTCTTGACTTATCTGCAGCAATGATTTTTCAGTATCATAAAAAATTTCTACATTAATGCCTTTCTGAAATATGAAGTAACGTACAGGAAAACAACGCCTTTGGTCTCTGTTTCGTTTTGTGGGAGGGTGTTATTTACTTTTCCTGAGTGGAAATGAAAGTTTTAGGTTTAACAGCAATGTTGCTTCAAAAAATCAGAGCTTATAAAAAATTCATTGATGGCAAACAAGAAATATGTGGCTTATCAGAACTTTACTAAATTGGAAACGTTTAGACAAACATGAAATAGCCGTATGATTAAACCCGACAAACTGGTTCCGACTTTCTCCATCTATCCACTTGTCTCTGCGCTGGCTAACCCTATTCTCCCTCTCTAATTTACTCTCCTCTATGCATGTTCTAGTTTACCTTAATCGGCCAATTCAACTTCCCCATTCCTTTCATTATTCCGTAAATTTTCCCGTTATTCCTCTTACTCGTCCTGCCCTTGCTCTTAGCCGTGTCTAATATCACTATTACTCTTAAAATTTTCCTTATGTTATTCTAACTCTTCCTGTTAACCTCATTTTTCATACTTTGTCTCAAACCATTACCATTATTCTTACTTTTACTTTCCTTCTTCCTGTTTTTTTCTTTACTTTTCTCACTTACTCCCAACTTTCTCTACTTTTTCTTCCAATTTCTCTACTTTTCCTTCCCTTTTTCTCGTCCTCTTCTCTTTTCTTTCATGTCCCAGTTCCTATTGTGAAGATATATCGAGTTTGGCTTTCTTCTGCAAAGTACATTCTTAAGGTAGTAGAAAATTAGCAAAAGAGTACCAAACATTTTTAAATTCATGACCGAATTATGAAGGCCGTCAAATTATTGTTGTTGTACTAATGATCTCACTGTCTGGTTTTATTTCGGCATGGATTCCATACCATTATTTTTAAACAACTTACTGAAAATTGTTATTATTGTTTTTCCCGCATATCAAAATATCTTCTTTGTAGCATAGTTTAAAAAAAAGTATCCGAAATGGAGCAAGTATTTATGGTCCTTTTAGCTTTGCACAATTAAGCTCTACCCAAACATTCACAAAAGTCTTTGATGTATGGTTTGATATTTTTTTTATTTTTTTAGAATGAAAAATTTATACGAATTTTAAATGAACATTTTAATATTGTTTTAATATGTTTCGATGTCTTAATAAACGACCTCAATCAGGCGTTTACAGTGTGCCACAAAATTATTCATCAGAACGCTATTTACCTTGTTGAAGATAGCGAGTCATTTAATCATAGTGTACGTTGGAAACTCCCGTCATCGGTTATATCCAGAGAAAGAGACAGAATCCCACTCCGTTGGAAGGATCATAGGAAATCAATTTGAGTTCCCTTGGTATTTCAATTGATGCCGGCTGCACAGCTAAAAAGCGACTGGCGTGCTTTGTAGGGCGGCCAAAACCGTTTAGACTGTTAAGCGCCAGTTGACTAAGTACCTAAGTAAATCGATAACATTTATCGGGGCTATGGATTATTCCTGTGGGTAACTAGAAAAGACATACGCTGTCTGCCCCCGCCAGGATGTATAAATCATGGTTGCCGACTTTAACGCGTCTCTGGTGTCGTATCTGGAAAAATTGCGCAATGTCACGTCTCCCAATAGATCGGGGTTGATGTGCAAGGTACTTCGCGCAGCTCTAAATATGGTAATCTGTAGCACTAGACCTCAGCATAAGAATCTGCATCACAAGCACGTAACCAAATTGATCACGTCGTGAGCGATAACAGAAAGGAATCATTATTCTAGCAGGACACACTTAACGAGGTCAAAATATAGACTCAACCATTATCTTGTGCCAGTCAAGTTAAAAGCACGCCTCTATACATCGACGAAAATGTACGCAATAACACAAGCAAAGGTTGGCAGCTGGACACGACTCTGGCGGCTGATTATTAGTTCCCTCAGGTCTCACACCTGCTCGCTGAGAGCAATCTGCGTGCGCCCTGCCGATGTAGGCGAGCACTGCGAGCACATTGTTCACTCACTAGGTATCGCTACAAATTGCATTAAAGCATTTTCGCGAAGCCAGAAGAGCAACTTGGGTGACCAACTTGCTTAATCGCATTTTTGGGCATTGTCATTAAGAGAAGAGGGACGATGAAACGAAGATACGTTTAGCCCAACGACATGACTTCAAGGAGTTTCTGATGCTGCCCTGTGCTAATACCCGAAAATTCTAACAGAAAATCTGACAGCTATTAAAAAGATTCAAGGCCGTGGGCAAATTACTGCAAAAACTAAAATGACGACCTGGTAATATATGGGAGAAGTGTACTTTAGTTATGGAGGTGGTCTAAGGGTGCTGGCGCCAATAGGGAGCACCAATAGAGAACAGGCTTCCTACAATAGTCCCCCTCAACTCAGTTGTGCATTCCTCCTACAATTACTATCATTACACTTCCTTACCATTAACTCATGGTAAGGACCCTAAATCTTCCGATGGACTCTTCTCTCGGGGTCCATTCCATATTCTCCACTGATATGTGAGACTATTATCCGTACCCAATTTAGCAGGAGAAGAAGCATTCGACTTTCGCTGGTTTGGGCGATATATGAGGAAGAAGACTTGATCTGCTTTGGTGTTCCCGCCTGCTGCCAGCTATCGCTAAGAAGGAATGATTGGCCTGCTTTGGGACGAGACAGCCATTAATGTACATCAAACGTAGACATGCACATTTCAAAAAAAATGTTAACCGAAATAATCTATGGTAAAATAAACATAAGAATAATTGCCTCAAAGCAAATGGGAGTTTCATTAAATTGGTAAATATCTACGCACAGCATTGTACGAACATACATATGTATGTATGTATCCTTGAAAGTATGTAAGCTGTACGCATATTTCGCAAGGTGTAGAACGCCATCGAGCACATTTCAATCATCATTAGTCTTAATGTACCCACAAATATTAGGGGTGTTTAGCTCTTGATTTAGGTTTCAAGAGTTCTGAGACACAATGCCGGGAGCGCAAATGGTATTTTGGATTTCATTGTTTGGTAAAATGGTTCTTGTGTGATTATGTATGTGTGAACACATACTCAAATGTACATTTATATGAATATATATATATATATAAATATATTGGCGTATATAAACTTGTGTATACCATGAGCTCACGTTTTGAAGCATTCCCATCCCAGTAGTGAATATTTAAGTCAAGAAATGTCGGGCATTAGTTTGCGTCCAATAGCACCTAGGGCCAATTATTTATTAAATTCCTTCTTTTTTATTTTCAATATTTTTAGAATATACTTCCTGAAATTTTATAAATGAAACTACCTTCTGAATTTCTTTTTTAGCACAATCAACTTTATATTTCCTTCCGCAGGTTTTAGGTTTTTAAATGGAAAAAATCTGAAACACCATTCTAAAAAACTTGAGACTTATTACTTGGACTTTTTTGATCTAAAACTAAATTAAAAGTACTAAACTTTCATAAAGTTTTCTCGAATTTGGAAATTTTCCGAAAACGGCATTCAGCTTGGTTTGTATATTATAGATTTCATTTACAAAATTCATGGAAGCATTTTCTTAAACTGTCGAAATTAAAAAAGAAGACTTTAGTTTACTAAATTTGATAAAAAATTGCCTGAATAAATTGAAAATCTACAGAATATGTTAGGATACTTAATAATATTGGAGGAGGCTGTATGAGCTTCGCGCAGATATGAACAAATAAAAATATAAAATTATACCGAGCTTTTCTTTTCATTTTCGTTGTGCAACATTTTTATACAAATTGGCGGTAGGTCCCCTACATGTTCTCTACCGACTCCAAACGGCATCTGAAAGGCAGATGAATTTTCGCTGAGATGTTTTTTATTGCTACGCTCGAAGTGTTTGCCAAATCGAGGAGCGACTCTGGAGAAAATGAAGTATATAAATTCAAACGTTAAAAAAATATCGCTCATAAACTTTTAATTCATTGTGATCGGATGAATCGATATAGAACGCAACAATCATAACTCCCTACTCATTACTTTTTGAGGCCTTTTAATTTGTCTACTCCGTAACAGTTTTGTCTACTGGGAAGGTATACAAGTTATCAAACGTTCTCAAAGGAGAGTACATTCCCCTAAATATTCTGCTCACATCCAAAATCTCCACCACGCTTGTTTTGGTTTCTCTTAAATTAGCCAACATTTTTCATTTCCTCTACTTTGGTGGGTGAAGCAGGCACATTAGACGGTCGAAAAAAGTGTAGAAAAGTCTGTACCAAATTTGAAGGTTACGTTGATAGTGTCATTGGAATAAATAATAAAGCTTATCAAGACCAAATGAATGATATATAAATTTTGAAAATCGGATGTGGAATAATAATAAAAATAATTTCGGAGGTATGAAGGATAAAAGAGCTAAATTTTGTTTATAAGCGGATTTTCCAACCATTTTATTTCGTATAGGAAAAAAAGTTGTAAAAGTTAGCCCATAGCGAACAGAGGGGGAATCTCGCAATAGATTTTTGAAAATTTTTCCGTGTAGCTAGAATCTGGAAACTTGGAGCATACCCAAGACGCAATGACAATGCAACACGAGGTGAATACGAAAATTTTGCTATGGAGTTTTAATTAACTTCCTGATATGTTAAATAGCTGAAACTTTTAATATGACTTCTTGAAGATATATTAAAAAGCATTACCAAGAAAAAAACTTATGCTAGCTGGGAAAGAGAATCCATGTCAAACAGAGCAGTGGTGTCGAACAGATCTTGACATTTAGCAAAATCGTACAGATCGGGTGGAATTTTACGATCAATTTTTTAGAAACTTTCCATTAAGCTGCAAACTTAATATCTGAAACCACCATTATAATGCACTGTAAACTTCATTACAATGCGTGTAGGTAGGGAAACCAATTTATACGGGTGCCTCCTAAGATATATAGAAATTTCCTACCAAACGGCTGAAAGATTCCGATCAGGCTTTAAGAAGCTAACCATTGAGCTGCAAACTTGCAAAGCGACCGAGAGGACCGAAACAATACATTAAAAAAAGAGACTTAAACATATTTCATAAGCCAAAGGGCACATTTACCTATTGGATACCTCCGTACGATTTCTGAGAAATAGTTGACCTAGGGTAACTTACCGTCGTCTGCTTTATGGCGTTCATTGGCTTAGCAAATCCTGCACACTTTGGTCCATCTTAATACATCTACAGTTGCTGCAGCAATCATAAAGGTTTATTCCAACCCCAAACTCGCGATTGGCCGCCGTGGTGTGATGGTAGCGTGCTCCGCCTACCACACCGAAGATCCTGTGTTCGCGCCCCGGGCAAAGTAATATCAAAATTTTAGAAACAAGTTTTTTCAATTAGAAGACAATTTGTCTAAGCGGGCTCGCCCCTCGCCACTGTTTGGCAAGCACTCCGAGTGTATTTCTGCCATGAAAAGCTCTCGGTGACTACTCATCTGCCTTGCAGATGCCGTTCGGTGTGGTGACAAAACAAATAGGTCCCGTCCCGTCAATTTGTAGGAAAAATTTAAAGGAGAACGACGCATGTAAAAACATGTAAAAACATTGGCGATAACAGTTTTTTGAAAAAAAAATATTTTTGGGTTTTGGGAGTGTTTTGGTCGAAAAATTTACCCTTTCGCCATTTTTTTCGCAGACTCGAAAATTATTTTATTGTAAAAACGTTGGCGATAATAGTTTTTTGAAAAAAAAATATTTTTTTGGTTTTGGGGAGTGTTTTAGTCGAAAAATTTACCCTTTCGCCAGTTTTTTTCGCAGACTCGAAAGTTATTTTATTGTAAAAAACGTTGTCGATAATAGTTTTTTGAAAAAAAAATATTTTTTTGGTTTTGGGGAGTGTTTTGGTCGAAAAATTTACCCCTTCGCTATTTTTTTTCGCAGGCTCGAATATTATTTTGTTATAAAAACGTTGGCGATAATAGTTTTTTGAAAAAAAAATATATTTTTGGGTTTTGGGGAGTGTTTTGGTCGAAAAAATTTACCCTTTCGCTATTTCTTTTCGCAGGCTCGAAAATTATTTTGTTGTAAAAACGTTGGCGATAATAGTTTTTTGAAAAAAAAATATTTTTTGGGTTTTGAGGAGTGTTTTGGTCGAAAAATTTAGCTTTTCGCTATTTTTTTTCGCAGGCTCGAAAATTATTTTATTGTAAAAACGTTGGCGATAATAGCTTTTTGATATTTTTGGATTTTGGGGAGTGTTTTGGTCGAAAAATTGACCCTTTCGCTATTTTTTTTTGCAGGCTCGAAAATTATTTTGTTGTAAAAATGTTGGCGATAATAGTTTTTTGAAAAAAAAATATTTTTTGGTTTTGGGGAGTGTTTTGGTCGAAAAAATTTACCCTTTCGCTATTTCTTTTCGCAGGCTCGAAAATTATTTTGTTGTAAAAACGTTGGCGATAATAGTTTTTTGATATTTTTTGGGTTTTGAGGAGTGTTTTGGTCGAAAAATTTAGCTTTTCGCTATTTTTTTTCGCAGGCTCGAAAATTATTTTATTGTAAAAACGTTGGCGATAATAGCTTTTTGAAAAAAAAATATTTTTGGATTTTGGGGAGTGTTTTGGTCGAAAAATTTACCCTTTCGCTATTTTTTTTTGCAGGCTCGAAAATTATTTTGTTGTAAAAATGTTGGCGATAATAGTTTTTGAAAAGCAAAAATATTTTTGGGTTTTGGGGAGTGTTTTGGTCGAAAAATTTACCCTTTCGCCATTTTTTTTCGCAGGCTCGAAAATTATTTTGTTGTAAAAACGTTGGCGATAATAGCTTTTTGAAAAAACAAAATATTTTTGGGTTTTGGGGAGTGTTTTGGTCGAAAAATTGACCCTTTCGCTATTTTTTTTTGCAGGCTCGAAAATTATTTTGTTGTAAAAATGTTGGCGATAATAGTTTTTGAAAAAAAAATATTTTTTGGTTTTGGGGAGTGTTTTGGTCGAAAAATTTACCCTTTCGCCTTTTTTTCGAAGGCTCGAAAATTATTTTTTTGGGTATGCGTAATGGAACTTTTCTTTCCTGAGCTCAAATTCTATCGAAAAATCGATGGCGCGATATCGGTTAATAAATCGACCCAGTCTAGTGTACACATTTGTACAAGTTTGAAAAAAGGCCATATGATGTAGGCAGTCGTGTCTTTCCTAGTCAGCTCATATGCTTTACATTTCTTATTCAATATCCCTCCGTACGTACGCTAAACGTATTTACTGAAAATGTTTCCTACAGGGATAACATAATATTCTGTTTGATACAAGAGAATATGGTGAATTTCTCTCTTTTTCCTATAGCATTACATATATACATATATGTATATGCGAATTAGTGTTTGTTTGAATTTACACGTATTATTAAGGGTAGTCCTTACATAAACAAGGAACGCTTGGCGCATGCGCAGGATAAATATGCTCACAAATACATATTCACGTTGTGTTTATTTGTTAATGTTTGTAAAAAGGCATGCCTTTACAGTTTTATGAGCTTATTACTTGCATATTACATTACACTCCATACATACATATTTGTTAATATTCATAACTATGAGTTCGAGGGCAGGATCCGCCATTGCTCGTTTTATTTCCGTTGTTTCTGCCTTCCATGGACATTTATAAACTTCACTGATGCAATATTTAGCTCTTGACTTTGTGGACTGGGATCGCCCGGTATTTATGTATAAATATGTATGTATGTTTGTTGGTGTTGTTGGCAAAACGATATGCTGTATATTATATTATTTTTTGCTAACGAACATCATCATCGCTCTTTTGAGGTAATAAAAAATGTGTATTTTGCTGGGGTTGTTTTGAGGTTTTATAGAATAAATTATTGCGGCAAAGGAATAAAAGGAAAATAAAATCACAGCAAATATTTGATAGGATATTTATATTGCACAGGTGGAGATTATTGAAATTTAACAAATAAAATTTTGACCTTTTTTTGAAATTTGATATAGCATGGTACATATACATACACAAGTATGTGCATACATATGTATATGAATACAACTACGTGCACATGATTTCTTTGTGATGTGCATATAATTTCATCAAACCTCTATGCAAATACCTATTATATAATTAATGCAAATTTATGTATGTATGTATGTATACCTATACATAAGAATATGTGGGGTTCAAACCTACATACTAGGGCTGGGACTATCCGCATATTCGAATATCCGGATATCCTTACGGATATCCGTTGACACGGATAAAATCCGGACGGCATGGATATCCGGTTAATATTCGTCTGTGAGACTATCCGGATATATGAAGATCTGGTTAATAACCGTATTTTTGGAAATCCAGTGTAAGCACCAAATTGACGTACCATATATGTTTATTTAACATTAATAACAACAAATTCGTGGCGCATTTAAATTAATTAATAGTGAATATATGATGTTAAACTATTTTCTTCTTGTTCTGGTGTAAGAAAACAAGTGCCGATACCATTTCCAGACTCAAACAGTTTCGTGTGGGACGAACTACATTTCCAGTACTTGAAAATACCCTTTCAGAAGCTGTTGAAGTGGCAGGTACCGCAAGATATCTTTTGGCGATTTTCGCCATATTGGGATATATTTTTTCATGGTCTTGCAACCAATTGCTGGCACTGAGATTGTGGTTTATTTGTTCTTCGAATAAGTAGAGCTGAAACTCGTCTTCCGCCCTTGTGTCACTGTCATTATCATTTAGGAGTATATCCATGGCCGTGAGATCACTGTTTTCCGGAGCTTCTTCTTGGGCATTCATATCAGCAGTAACCATTTTATTGCACATTTTTTCCACATGATTTTATGCGTTTACTCGAATGATTGAAACTCATCACCAGTTTCGAAACCTTTTGGATGACTCCACAACATTCCGATAGTTTCATTCCTAAATTAACACTCAATTGAAGTGTATGTGCACTGCATGGATGACTGGTTATGTCAGGGCTCAAACGCCGAACAGCATTTGTTATATTTTTCGCATTGTCGTGTACAATAGTTGTGACTTTTTCTTTGATATCCCATTCTTCCATGCCATCTCGAAACGAGTCTTTTATATTCTCAGCTGTGTGGCTTACAGTCATTTCTTCGGTGAGCAAATTAAAAGAGCGAGGAGTCCAATTAGAATCTAAATATGCGCTATAAGTCCCATATAGGATAGGGTGGCTTTTGATGTCCAGCAATCAGTATTCAAAGCTATATCATATGCTGAGCTGAGATTTTTCTTAACTTTCTCTATTTCACGGTTATGCATGGCTTGAATTCTACCGGAAATTGTTTTGCGACAAGGAATTACATACTCTGGTTCGAGGACATTAACAAACTTCTTGAATCCATCACATTACACCAATGAAATAGGCAATAAGTCAACAGCAATCATATTAGCCAAGGCTTGTGTTATTATCTCTTGACGTTCTTTGGACATATACTTATTGCGAAAAGTTTGAGCTACGCGTGATGTTCGAACTTTCTTCATTGTGGGTTCTGAACATTCCGAATTGTGATCAAAATTACTTTGTGATGAACTGCTACTCTCGGCTTATATTCTGGCGCAGATTCAGATAGAAAAGCTGCGTCTATACCGTTCTCTTGAAGATGGAAACCCCGATAGTGGCTCCATAGACTTGATGTCGATCCTGTATTTTGTAGCGTTTTTTCACAATATAAACAAATGGTA
The DNA here is from genome assembly GCA_029619165.1 of Eurosta solidaginis. Taxonomy (NCBI): domain Eukaryota; kingdom Metazoa; phylum Arthropoda; class Insecta; order Diptera; family Tephritidae; genus Eurosta; species Eurosta solidaginis. The sequence continues at coordinate 71,759 of JARSSU010005711.1, forward strand.
CTGTTCTTATTTTCACTTTTTTGGAAATGATCCCAAATCTTGCTGACCATTTTAGCACTCATTATTAGTTTAAATTGACGCTTTGTGAAATTGTTGATGTTTGTAAAATTTTTATATATTTTTTTATTTTTTTTAAATTGTAGCTTTTTAATTTTTGACGTTAATTCAATAATCTACAAAATATTTTGTGAATAATTTTTCTATGTTTGCTTCGTTCAATTCTCATATGCATATATTCAACTTTTATATTCCAGTACCCGGACATACGGATATCCGGATTTTCCATTTACGTATCCGGATATCGGACAGCGGATATCCGGATTTTTCATTTACGAATCCGGTTATCCGGATATCCGGATTTTTTGCTTAGCTATCCGGTTATTCGAATATCCGGTTTATCCGGATAGCTGAAAAATCCGCATGCAGTCACAGCCCTACTACATACAAATTTTATAATTCAGATAAATAAATTTGTCATTAAAAAACGAGCAAAAAATGTAAGCAAAATTAATTACAATTAGCGTGCCAATAAAAAAACTAATCAACTTTGTAATTAACTTAAAAATTTTTTTTGTTTTATATCTTTAGTTTAATTATGTAGGTATATTTTTGTTTAATTAATACCGCATTACTGAAAGGTAAATATTTGTATTATTCATTAGTTTACTGTCATCAGAGAGTGATGGCAGAAAAAACTAAAGATTGGGTGTTGGCGCTATTTTTCTTGACGCAATTTCGCCAAACTCTTGTTATTATCTCAATCAAGCAGAAGACAATTAATTCAACTTGTTGTTAAACTAATAAATCTTTCAATAGAGAAACGCTTTTATAACTTTTAAAAAAGTTGTATTGTAGATGTCATGGTGGAATAACCAGGTGAAGTAAGCCGTCAATTGTCTTGCTCTAAATTCTTCTTTGTTCTATCATTCGGCTAACTGAAAAATTTTCACCAATGTTGTCCACGAAAAAATTTGTTTTTTTGCATTTTTCAGGAGTAAAATTTGATAGTTTTAGTATTTTTTTGCATATCGATGGGAATTTATTGGATTTAATTACAGAAATTCATCTTTTGGTTATTTTTTGTGTTGGCTTCCATAAGTAAGGCCGTGCTAAACTATTACATCCATATATCTATGTATGTTTAATTTGTTCCCAAAAAACAGGTCTTTGTTAAAACAAACCATTTGCATTCACGTCATTTCCAACTAAGGATTTTCACCTATGCAGCGCTACTGAAGACTTTTGAGGAATATTTTTGCCATTCCTACAAGAAGAACACTATAACTGTCGTACTACACCTTACTTATGTCAAAAACTTCGCTAAAACAATGGAATTCAAAAAATCAGACCACTAAGGCCCGGTTTTTCAGTACAAGTTCAACTCAGTTTGTCAGTTAAACTACGCTTAACCTTTTTATGCAGTTTTCAGTCTACTTTAACTGAAGTTTAAGCTGAGCTTAAGCTGCCGATCTGGCTGTGTTAAACTCTAGTTAACCTATCAGTTATTTGCGTTCATTCGAAATGGTGTCGAATATACCCAAAAAGCATTTGGGCTTGAGTGCCATTAGAGCTCATGCTGATAACTAGGCATACTTCTAAAATCTCAAGAGTTGTTTCGAAACAGTGGCTCAGCTTGAGAACCATGGCGTACTCAGCAAAAGAGGGAATTTTTTATAAAACAAAAAATGCTTTATTTAAGTTGAAAAAATTTAATTCCCAACTTGTGGTCTCTATCTGGACTCGAATAAAAGATTCCATACCACAGTATTTTCACGAAAATAAAATAAAATATATACAAGTTATTTTTGATTAATTACGCTTCATTACTGCTATCAAGCAGGTGTTTATTTCTCACAGTAAACAGCTGTTGGTTTTGGTGGTACCTGATTTGGGATTTTGTTTTTAACTCCAAACTCGATTTCCAATGTAGGATATCAACTGGAGAAATGTGTTGAATATTCATTTGAGAACTGTATATTTCTTAAAATATCTCAAAGGTCGGAAAATAATTTAGAATGACGTCTTAAGGAAGGTTTCGACGATGGAGATTCGAGAACTATACATTTTACAAAATTTCTCAAAGATTGGATAGTTATTGGAGAATGAAGTTGAATATCAACTAGAGAACTATCTGATTTAAGAATAATTAAATAATGATGTTGGATATCACCTCCGGAACTAGATATATTTCGCTAGAGAAATTTTTTTTCCATGTTTGTTGGGTAAACAGCTGTTGCCGTATCTACAAATTATCTAGATAATAAAAAACCAATGTTGCCGCACAAAAATTCTACCCCAAAGGCGGCCTTAAACTGTAACTGAAAAACTGCTCAGTAGTTTAACTGGAGTTTAAATTTGACTAGAGTTTAAGCAAACTTTGTTTAAGCTTAGTTTAACCAACTACTGAAAAACCGGGCCTAAGATAAGTGGAATGTTACAATTATGGATTGTAATTTAGAATATATGAATCCGGCTCGATCGGATCAGCATCTTCTTGTTTTAGGCAGACTGCTCCCGGGGCTAGTATATCCCTTGACATATTTTAGTAAATAATGACTTGGTAACATTGGTAATACAACATGGATTCACTGGCAAGAGTTTTTTGGGGATCTTCTGCTCAATTGTATATTATATTAGAAGGAGATAGGTTTTACTTCCGACTCTTAACGACAAATAAACAGAGCATATGGCAATCGCTTCCCAAGGCAGTCGGTTCTATGTACCGGAGCGACTCGGATTTATCCCGACCAAGGACTGTCATTTCAGTGTGACGCTATTTAATTTGTTTCGTCCCTCCCACAAATTGTCATCCTCCCAGCAGCTCCTTGCAGCAGGACTGCTCCATACTCTCTTACTCCGGGAAGGCATCGATCCAATCCGGGTCCGTCTCCTGACCCCGGTCCTGAGAAATGGTTTTGCTGCATCTGCCGGAAAAGAATCTTTTTAGGACGGTCATACGTAACTTTTATAAATCTTTTGTGGGTCCTTGCTGTTCACGCCCAAGGGCGTCCCCGTAGTCTACGCTTAGCGCACTACCTTCCAGCAGCCCCGTTGCTCAGCAAGCCACAACAAGTACCCGCTACTGCTCGCGCCCCACGGCGCCAACAACTCAAACAGCTGATACCACTCATAACTACTACCTTCGTAGTAGAGTTGGTAGCAATGCTGAGCATCAGCCCTGCCCCCGTCTTCCCCCCCCCCTCTTTTCCGGCAGCAGTCGTGCAGGTCAGGGAAACTGACTCTTAGTCCCTACCTCCGTTTGCACCGTCTGCCAGCACAGAATATATAGGTTTGCGACATCCGCCCAATGCAACTCCTGCCTTGGGTGGTGCCACTTTCCTAGATGTTCTGGTCTCCGCGACGGCAACCTCCCGACGGGTTTCATCGCGCCATGTTGCCAGGTCGCAAACCCAAATCATCCGGGTACCCCAATGCTTGCCCAGGGCCACAACAGCAATTGCGTCCTGGCCTTCCACAACCCAGGCGTAGTCACCCGTCACTTACCCCCAGAGTGGCGGTGTCTCCCCTTATGCACTTCAGAATTCTGCAGTTAAACTGTAATGGACTAACTGGGAAGATTACGGAGATAGTCGATTTCATGAAGCGGCCACAACATCCGCATTGCTGCGATTCAAGAGACTAAACTCACAGCAAGATCTGCATTGCAGACCTGCTCTGGGTATAATGTCCACAGGAAAGACCGCGAGAGCGGAAATGGAGGCGGCCTCGCGTTTATCATACACCACTCTGTGCAATATTATATATTTGATCCTGGCATCGACCGCAGGGACAATGTCTTAGAACGTCAAGGCCTATCTGTTCGGTCAGGCGATGCAAACCTAGAAATCATCAACATCTACATCCCTCCTGCAACCTGTTGCCCCAGTGGATACCGCCCTAATATCAGGGCCTTACTCATTGGCAACAATCGCATTATCTTAGGCGATTTCAATGCCCATCATGATCTATGGCATTCAAACTTGCGGCGGACAGTAGGGGTTAGATGTTGGCGGATCAAATAGAAGAAACGACGTTCTGCACAATAAATGGAGACGCCCCCCACACGTATGGTAGGAAGCTGTCACAGCTCGCCAGATATCTCAATCGTGAGCGCAGAACTCGTAAACTGCGTCAACTGGCAGCCGATGGTAACATTGGCATCCGACCGCCTGCCCATACTTATTTCGCTCGAGCGTACCGCCGACTTCATCGTCACTGAAAAAACGCACTTTCATAAACTTCAAAAAAGGAAAGTGGGAAGAATATAAATCCTTTACAGACAACCGCTTTGCTGCCCTCCCTATCCCGACTGATGCCCGCTAAGGAGAGCGTGCCTTCCGTAAGGTCATTCAATCCGCCTCGGCACGTTTCATTTCCACCGGGAGAATTCCCGAAATCCGGCCCCACTTCCCGGCGGAGGCCGCAAACTTAGCGAGAGAACGTGACTTTCAAGCTGTCTTGATCCAGGCGACCCCCAAATAAGGGATATAAACCAACGCATCAGATTGCTTGTGGATGAACACAAGCGGGCGAAATGGGAGGAGCACCTAAGAGGTTGTAACCTCTCTACCGGTGTGGGTAAAATTTGGTCCACCCTAAAGTCCCTATCGAATCCTACTTAGCACAAAGACAAAGTTTCCATCGCCTTTGGCGACAAAAGTGCTGTCGGATGCGAAAAAGGCGCGAGCGCTTTCTGCCGACAATATATAATGCATCCTGCGGTCGACAAAGATAGACGGAGAGCCAATAGACACGCACATAAACACAAATTCAGCGCGTCACCAATCACCATCACCGCTAAAGAGGTTGAGGACGCCATTGGTCGTGCTAAACCATCCAAAGCAGTGGGCTCAGACGGCATAGCCATGCCGATGCTTAAAAGCCTAGGGAAAGAGGGTTTCAAATATTTAGCGCATGTCTTCAACATGTCTCTTTCCACCTTTGTCATACCCGAGAAATGGAAAATGGCCAAGGTGGTCCCGCTACTAAAGCCTGGGAAACCAGCTAACATAGGTGAGTCGTATCGTCCGATATCTCTCCTATCGCCAGTGGCAAAGACGCTTGAAGCCATTTTGCTCCCTTATTTCCAAGCAAATTTGCAGCTAGCCCCTCATCAGCATGGCTTCAGAAAACTCCATAGCACTACCACTGCGCTAAATGCTATTAGCACCCAGATAAATTGCGGTTTAAATCAATACCCCCACCATAGAAACAGTACTCGTAGCGTTAGACCTGTCAAAAGCTTTTGATACGGTCAACCATGGCTCGTTACTGCAAGACCTGGAAGGTTCTACCCTTCCCCCATGTCTTAAAAGGTGGACCGCAAATTATCTGGGTGGTCGGCAGGCATCGGTGCAATTTAGAAACGAAACATCAAAACCAAGGAGAATTAAACAAGGGGTGCCACAGGGTGGTGTCCTATCCCCACTTTTGTTTAATTTCTACATATCTAAGCTACCTTCACCAGCGGAAGGAGTCACAATCGTTTCCTACGCCGATGACTGCACAATAATGGCCGCAGGCCCAGGCCCAAAGATCGATGCGCTATGCAATAAAAATAAACGGCTACCTCCTGATCTCTCCAGTTTTTTTCGCCTCGCAAAACCTGGCATTATCACCGACTAAATCTTCCGCGACATTATTTACAACATGGGACGTCCCAAATGTAGACCATTTTGAACATCCACGTCGATGGCACTACGCTACCGACTGTCCTACACCCCAAAATCTTGGGTGTGACGTTTGATCAGGATCTACATTTTGGTGAGCACGCAGCCGCAATTGTTCCGAGAATTCAGAGACGTAACAAAATCCTCAAATCCATCGCTGGCAGTACTTGGGGAAAAGATAAAGAAACGCTCATGACTACATACAAAGCAATTAGCCAGCCGATTACGTGCTATGCGTCACCCATATGGTCGCCAAGCCTAAAAATCACCCACTGGAAGAGACTACAGGCCTGCCAAAATACTGCTCTCAGAATCGCCACGGGCTGTCTTCTTATGTCCCCAGAACACCATCTGCATAATGAGGCGTGAATATTCCCCATCAGGGAGAGAAATGAGATGTTGACCAAACAGTTCCTGTTGAATACCCAGAAACCTGGGCATCCCAACAGACATCTGATTGATGAACCAGCACCGCCTGGGGGCTTAAGGAGTCATCTCCGTAAGCATTTTGAGGAAATACGGCACCTGAGAACCCAGCCGTATGAAGTGAAAAAACACAAGCAGGTCCTTGATGAACTCGGCCTTTATGCCGGGAATTCCCCGGTGAACCCAGTACTTAAAGAAAATTATCCAAAACTCGCGGAAGAGGAACGCATACTCCCCAGGGAAACGCGTGTCACTCTTGCTCAACTTCGTTCTGGATACTGTAACAAAATGTATGCCCCGCTTGCAATGAATCCCCACATGACACCAACCATCTCTTTAATTGTAATGTGGAACCAACGCCTCTAACACCCCTTTCCTTATGGTCCACCCCTGTTGAAACGGCAAGTTTCCTTGGACTCCCGTTAGAGGATATTGATGACATTTGCGATCGGTCGCGGCTATTAGGTGGGGGCGAGGCATTGCTACAACAACAACAACAACAACACAGCATATGGCAATATCAATGCATTTTTAGAGATTGAAGACATTTAAAAGTATTACGATCACTTCAAAATGGGACTGTAAAACTTTTCATCAAACCCAAAGCCCATTTAAGTGCGCAAAGTTACTACAGTTCACCTAAATAATAGATAACACCTCTGCCTTTTATGTCCGATTTTTCGATGAAAGTTTCAACTGCAGTTGAACTTGAGGTCAATATACTTTAGACGCATTCATTGAATTTTACTGCTCATCACGGTGTAAGTTTATGTAAACTTGCCACTGGTACTGGGTATCTCTTCTTCATTGGCGTTAGGTGACACTGATATGCTGAAAAAAGAGTTTCTGTAATGGTCTTCGTAGCAAGGTATTTATTTTTCTACTCCTATTTTTTCAAAGCGTGTAAAATACTACTCTCTTCTGACCGTTGAAAATACATCACTACAGTTTCAGATAGCGTACATCTTCTGTATTTTTTTATTTACCTCCCCCGGTGATTCCACTATGGCAAATGTGCAGTTTATGGGGCCGTTGAAAATATTCAACGACTCACGTTCATGCCAGGATAAAGAGACAGGAATCCTTTATTGTTTTATGTGTCGCAGAGTGGGATGCATGAACATACTAAATCAAAACCTCACCATAGGACAGTACTCGTTACGCTAGACCTATCAAATGCTTTTGATATGGTCAACAACGGCACGTTACTGCAAGACTTGGAGGGGTCCTGCCTTCCTCCATGTTTAAAAAGTTGGACCGCAAATTATCTGTCTGTTCGGCAAGCATCGCTGCAATTCAGGAACATAAACATCTAAACCCAGAAGAACTAAACAAGGGGTACCACAGGGAGGTGTCCTATCTCCGCTTTTGTTTAACTTCTACATATCGATCCTACCTTCACCACCAGAAGGAGTCACTATCGTTTCCTACGCCGATGACTGCATAATAATGGCCACAGACCCAGGCCCACATATCGATGAGCTTTGTAATAAAATAAACACCTATCTCCCTGATCTCTCCAGTTTTTTCGCCTTGCGAAACCTGACATTGTCACAGACGAAATCATCGGCGACCTTATTTACAACATGGACACGGTAATATCAACCATATTGGACATTCATGTCGATAGCGTTACGCTACATTACGCTGTCTTACACCCCAAACCATTTGGATATGACGTTTGATCAGGATCTACATTTTGGAGAGCATGCAACCGCAATTGTACCTAAGATCCGAAGCCGTGACAAAATCCTCAAATCCCCTGCCGGCAGCACTTGGGTAAAGATAAAGAAACGCTCATTACCACTTACAAAGCATGGCCGACTGCATGGTATGTGTCCCCCGATATGGTCGCCAAGCCTAAAGGTTACACACTGGAAGAAAATACAGGCCTGCCAAAACACTGCCCTCATAACCGCTACGGCTTTTGCCCCAGAACATCACCTACACAATGGATCGAGAGTACTCCCCATTAGGAAAAGAAATAAAATGCTGAACAAACAGTTTCTGTTCGGAATACAGCCGTATGAAGCAAAAAAGCACAAGCAGGTTCTCAATGATATACACAAACAGGCACCGGACCTCTATGCTAGGAATTGCCCGGCGAATCCAGTTTTTAAAGAAAATACCCAGAACTCGCAGAACACGTAGTTCGAATCGCTGATAACTCGCTGAAACTTACATTCACCCAACACTGGGCTACTGTTTTGTATTTGTACGCTACCGCACAATTTGAGAAATTTTGTCGCTATAATAATTTGTGAGAAACGTGGTTATTGTTATTGTAATATGCCACTAAAGTACATAAACATAATATGTGACCCGGCCTATGAAAAGGTGGCTTATGACTCAAATTGCGAGAAACAGCTGTTAAAGATAAACAATGCATTTCTTCAGTTTCTTAGTAGTAGTAGTTTTTTTTAGTCATAAGCCACCTTTTCATAGGACGGGTCCCATATATTGATAGTCAGGCGATGACTAAGGCAATAATATCACACAGTACTTTAGCAAGAAGTGTTCTGGAATGGAAAGGGGTAGAAGGTAAAGAAAAGGTCGATGAGCTGGACGATAGACGTCCCAATCCGTTTGGGATGAATCAAAAGGAGACAGGAATTGCAAATGATTAATCAAGCAGGAAAGGCGTGCACAGAAGCGCGGGGCTGCAAAATTTCTAACATCATGTGCACAGCCTACTATTAAAGACTCACAAAGTGTTTGTGCTCGTATCCCACGCTCACCAGGTCAAGGCTCCAGCTATTAGGGGTGGCAGAGTTGCCAGATCTTGTTGCAGCAATTCATCTAGGTACAAGAAACTTCTAGTATTTGCCAAAAAAACACAAAATAGGTTTGTAGCATACGAACTACCAAGCGAGCAGGGCTGTCGCAAAAAGAGGACCAAAACCTTGTGTTCTTACGACTGCGCCAATTGTTAACATGTGCATGTACATATATATGCGAAAGCCGTAATGTGGTCGTATCGTGCTTCGCCTACACACCGAAAAAAAAGTTTTTTCAATTAGAAAAACAAATTGTAAGCGGGGACGCCCCACAGCAGTACTTTGGCAAACACTCCACGTGTATTTCGGCTATGAAAAGCTTATCAGTAAAAGTTCAGCTGCCATGCATGTACTTAGGCCACGTCCCGCCAACTTGTAGGGAACACTAAAAGAGGCACGACGTAAATTGGATGAGAAGCTCGGCCTAAAACTCCTCTCCTTTGCCCCTCTTACACTTAGTGCATTTCTTTGCACACTCTGTTGTATACTTATATGTATGTATAACTTCGATTATTACATTTTCATCAAAAATATGCATAATTGCTGATCTATTTTGAAATTTGAAAATTCATTTCTCAACGACTTTCAAATTGCAGCTAAAATTTCGCCAAGGATTTAATTAAAAGCAAACAATTATTACACCAAACAACAACTCAATTCATACATAGAATTGCGGTAAAAGTGTGGTATCCATGGCATACGAATGCCAGAACCCCGTCGGGATATATACATATCTTTATACATAGGTATGTGTATAATGGCTGTTTTTGTGGCAACGAAAATTAATTTGACTGCAACCAATTTGGCGAAAATGAATTAGATCAGCGTTTTGATTTTAATTCATACACCTTTTGGTGCTGCACTGCGCGGGACCGTCGCGTCCTTTTCAAAAGTACACCTAAATTGATATTTATTTGTTTCACAAACAATTCAAGTTTTAATTGCAAATTTATTTGGCTTTTTGTAAATTACAAAGTGTGTAAATATGTTTGCACATTTTATAATTGTAGGTGTGTAGTAGTTTCTAATTAATATTACAAAATGAGTCATTATGAAATGATGGCCGACATGGCTATTATTGCACGCTCTTATAAAATATTGTTCCAAAGTGGCTCAAGTCTGCAGTTTGTATAATTTTCTGCAGCATCGGAAAAAAAAATAGTATGACAGGCGGTTACTTCTCAGCAACCTTTTTAAGTTCCGAATGGCACGAATGGGTCCCTACCTTTTCTCACAGAGCTGGCGGCGTTTTTCGTATAAGTTTTGCGAGGAAATTCAGACATATCGGCTTAAAAACCGACGAAGTGGTGATGTATTACGCAAGCTTTCCCAATATTTGGCGTATAATGAAAATCTAGGCTATGATAAGCTCATCAGTTCCAAAGCCCCACTGAGAAGGTCGAATCAGTCGACTCAGAGTAAGCTGCAATCTCTCGCACAATAATCTTGATAGAACCTTGTTTACGATACTTAAACGGCTGACTCAGTGATAGCTGGCACACCATCTGCTTTCTTGTAAATGGGGCAGAGACAATATATATTTCAATTTTAGAACGTGCTTTCGGACAACCATACTCTGCATGGTAGTTGATGCAGATCAACTCCTGGTCACCGAGTTTGAAGCCTTTCGCATTTCGCCGATTTTTTTGCTTAAATTTTCAATCGCTATATAATTCTTAATTGAAATTTAAATTTGTAAATCTCAATCTAAAATTTTAAACTAAACATAAATCCAAATCTTAATCTAAATATAAATTATCATAAAAATTAATGTCACAGGCTTTGAGCCCGAATCGGACCTGCAATCCTTTATCAATATTCCGATAAAACAAGAACAATTGCTAAATACAAATAATAATCTAAATATAAATTTAAAACTAAATCTTAGTCTAAACTTTATGCTTAACTTAATCTAAATACAAATGGAAATCTAAATCTAAGTCTGAATTTTAATCTTAATCTAAATTCAAACTTAAATCTAAATCTAAATCTTAGTCTGATACTAACCCGAATTCAATATATAAATCTTATCCTAAATCGAAATACAAATCTAAATCTAAATCCAAATGTAGACCTGAGTGGACACCTTAATGTAAATCCAAATCGAAATGTGAATCTAAATCTAAATGTAAATCTAAATCCAAATCTAAATAAAAATGTGAATCTTAATCAAAAAGACGCCTCTGTTAACCTTCTAATCCACGGTGTTCGCACACTCCTTTTGTTGCGTTCAATCTCAACGTGGCTCTGTTGGCAGCATCCAACATCCTTTCTTTTGATTTGCAACGTGGCTTTAAGTACGAAGTACTTTGGAGATTGCTTCCACATGCATTGCAGGCATACCGAATCGTTGAGTTGTGTCTCAAAGAGTTAAATTGCGGAGTCCGCACACCTTCACTGTCACCACTACTCCAACACCGAAACTGGGTTAATCTGAATCACACCTACCGGCAGCGACCGTTTGTTAATTAAACCGCTTGATCACAGACATACGCACTTTTACAGCCCCCCTCACAGGGATAAGGACCAGCCAATAAAATTTTCCAGATAGCGCTCAAAGGGATTATATTGCAGTGGTCTTACCAAGTTGTCGCCTCCTAGATTAACTCACCACCTAAAGGTGGTACTTAGGGTATACGTAGACGTAAGCTGTCGAAAGTCATAAGCTGCTTCAGCCATACGCAAAAAAATCGTACTGGTCAATCCAAGGTGAAGGGCAATCATGAAATTTCCCCACTTGCAACAATTGCGTGGTTCGAGACGGTAGGGCCATCAGAGGCCCTCCATAACCTTGATGTATAATGCTCAGAGCTAAATGTGATTTCAAGCACACTATAGGATGGTGGCCCAAATGTACAGGTACATTATTCCTACTAGCTTTTCGTGAGATACATTACAGTATATTTATTATCAAAGGACTCATCTCCTAGCTTACATAGCCTACTTTAAAGGCGTTGTGATGTTTGAACTCTTTTGGTGGGCCCTCCACGTTCGGCGCGGTATACATAGCTCAATGTGAGAAGAAGGGCCAGCTGTTTGCTCACCTTGATTTATTTCAGATTCTACTGGTACTGGTTTGAAGTTACGTTCTACCGAAGTTTAGATTAGATAGTATTGTGAAGTTAATGAATGAAGGCACCATATTTTGTTGCCGAAATGTCAATTAATTCCGGCTTACTGGCAGAAAATTGCAGTGCCCGTTCGTATTATGTTTTAGCTTATCCTGCAAGCTTCTATCCTGAAACTTGACCGGCCCTATCTGATGGCTTAAACAGATATAATACGTCACTTATTTGGCGGAGAATGAAGAAACTGACAACTCTGTTTATTTTAATGGTAAACACAAAAAAGCGACATATCAGTCTTTGCATCCGTCATATCCGTTCTGTCAGCGGGATAATGGAGTACCTCGTGACGGTGACGTATTTTATCTGTTTAAGCCATAGTATTCTGGATATATGCCATTTGTGAGAGTAAGAGTAAGATGGAGAGTTTGAGGGGGATTGGGACAGAGGCTGAGAGTGGTGGTCGTAGGGAGATAAATCGAATAAGGGATGGACAAGAATAAGCTGAAAAATGGAGAGTAAGTAGACGATTACATCCGTTGCCCGTAGGATGTTGATGAAATCATAAGGATGGGAGAGATGAAATCGAAAGTGGCATTTAAAAGGCAAACAACACTGGTTAACACTGAATAGTTGTGAGGGACTTTCGAACCACAAATTTTAAAGAGGCGCACAATTTTATTAACTGTGAAAAACTCTTTGCTATGGTATAAAATGTCAAAATATTATAAAAATTTCTTGATAAAAAAGATTATTAAAAAACTCATTCGGTTGAAAAGATCAAAGGCATTCGTAGTAAATTCCATCCATCCAACAGAGCGTTGCGCCGCAGCCATATTTATTTATGCATGTACGAATACACCAACAAATCTTGCAGCAAAGGAGATATACGGATAAAATCGAAAACACACGCATGTATGTATATGCGAGTATGTAAATAAAAGCACAAACAACAAGTAAGGAAGGCTAAGTTCGGGTGTAACCGAACATTACATACTCAGCTGAGACCTATGGAGACAAAATAAGGGAAAATGAACCTAGGGAAATCCTGGAATGTGTTTGTATGACATGTGTATCAAATGGAAGGTATTAAAGAGTATTTTAGAAGGGAGTGGGCCATAGTTCTATAGGTGGACGCCATTTAGGGATATCGCAATAAGGTAGACCAAGGCTGACTCTAGAATTTGTTTGTACGATAGGGGTATCAAATGAAAGGGGTTAATGAGTATTTTAAAAGGTAGTGGGCCTTAGCTTAGGGAGTAGACGCCTTTTCGAGATATCGCCATAAAGGTGGACCAGGGGTGACTCTAGAATGCGTTTGTACAATATGGGTATCAAACGAAAGGTGTTAATGAGTATTTTAAAAGGGAGTGGGTCTTAGTTCTATGGGCGGACGCCTTTTCGAGATACCGCCATAAAGTGGGACCAGGGGTGACTCTAGAATTTGTTTGTACGATAGGGGTATCAAACGAAAGGTGTTAATGCGTATTTTAAAAGGGAGTGGGTCTTAGTTCTATGGGTGGACGCCTTTTAGAGATACCGCCATAAAGTTGGACCAGGGGTGACTCTAGAATTTGTTTGTACGATATGGGTATCAAATGAAAGGGGTTAATGAGTATTTTAAATGGGAGTAGGCCTTAGTTCTATGGGTGGACGCCTTTTCGAGATATCGCCATAAAGGTGGACCAGGGGTGACTCTAGAATTTGTTTGTACGATAGGGGTATCAAATGAAAGGGGTTAATGAGTATTTTAAAAGGTAGTGGGCCTTAGCTTACGGAGTGGATGCCTTTTCGAGATATCGCCATAAAGGTGGACCAGGGGTGACTCTAGAATGCGTTTGTACAATATGGGTATCAAACGAAAGGTGTTAATGAGTATTAAAAGGGAGTGGGTCTTAGTTCTATGGGCGGACGCCTTTTCGAGATACCGCCATAAAGTTGGACCAGGGGTGACTCTAGGATTTGTTGTAGGATATGGGTATCAAATGAAAGGGGTTAATGATTATTTTAAAAGGGAGTGGGCTTTAGTTCTATAGGTGGACGCCTTTTCGAGATACCGCCATAAAGTTGGGACCAGGGGTGACTCTAGAATTTGTTTGTACGATATGGGTATCAAATGAAAGGGGTTAATGAGTATTTTGTTAAATGGGAGTATGTAGGCTCTTAGTTCTATAGTGGTGGACGAGCCTTTTCGAGATATCGCCATAAAGGTGGACTAGTGGGTGACCCTAGAATGTGATTGTACGATATGGGTATCAAATTATAGGTATTAGTGAGGGGTATAAAAGTGAGTGGCCCTTCGTTGTATATGTGAAGGCGTTTTCGAGATATCGACCAAAATGTAGACCAGGGTGACCTAGGACATCATCTGATACCGCCAATTTATTTATATATGTAATACCACGAACAATATTCCTGCCAAGATTCCAAGGGCTTTTTATTTCGCCCTGCAGACCTTTTTCATTTTCTTCTACTTAATATGGTAGGTGTCACACCCATTTTACAAAGTTTTTCTAAAGTTATATTTTGCGTCAATAACCCAAACCAATTACCATGTTTCATCCCTTTTTTCGTATTTGGTATAAAATTATGGCATTTTTTTATTTTTCGTAATTTTCGATACCGAAAAAGTGGGCGTGGTCATAGTCGGATTTTGCCCATTTTTTATACCAAGATAAAGTGAGTTCAGATAAGTACGTGAACTAAGTTTAGTAAAGATATATCGATTTTTGCTCAAGTTATCGTGTTAACGGCCGAGCGGGAAGGACAGACGGTAGTCTGTGAATAAAAACTGGGCGTGGCTTCAACGATTTCGCCCCTTTTCACAGAAAGCAGTTACCGGCATAGGAGATATGCCCTTACCAAATTTCACAAGGATTGGTAAATTTTTGTTCAATTTATGGCATTAAAAGTATCCAAGACAATTTAAATGAAAAATGGCGGAGCCACACCCATTTTGAAATTTTCTTTTATTTTTGTACTTTGTTGCACCATATCATTACTGCAGTTGAATGTTGACATAATTTACTTATTTACTGTAAAGATGTTAAATTTATTTATAAGTGGGCGTGGTCGTAATTTTTACTAAGCATACATATAGTAATAGGAGTAACTTTCTTGCCAAATTTCATCATGATATCTTAAACGACTGCCAGATTACAGCTTGCAAAATTTTAAATTACCTTCTTTTAAAAGTGGGCGGTGCCAAGCCCATTATCCAAAATTTTACTAATTTTATATTCTTCGTCATAAGTTCAACTCACCTACCAAGTTTCATCGTTTTATCCGTCTTTGGTAATGAATTATCGCACTTTTTCGGTTTTTCGAAATTTTCGGTATCGTGGTTATAGTCCGATATCATTCATTTTAAACAGCGTTCTGAGATGAGTGCCCAGGAACCTACATACCAAATTTCATCAAGATACCTCAAAATTTACTCAAGTTATCGTGTTAACGGGCAGACGGACGGGCGGACATGGCTCAATCAAATTTTTTTCGATACTGATGATTTTGATATATGGAAGTCGATATGTATCTCGATTCCTTTATATATGTACAACCAACCGTTATCCAATCAAAGTTAGTGCAGAGATCTCAGGCTGTGTATGTTGGTGGCAATAGGTCTAATTTTGTACCTGTACTCAGGGGTGTTCCGCAAGGTTCAATCCTGGGCCCTTTGTTGTTTGTGTTGTATGTTAATGACTTACCCAATGCGCTAAGATATTGTAATGTTCATATTTATGCTGATGATGTTCAACTATATGTGTGCTGTCCTCTTGATCGTGTTGGCATGTGTATTAATGATATTAACTCTGAATTGACGAATGTAAGTGCATGGGAATCTGCGAATGGTTTATCAATTAATCCTGCCAAATCTAATGTATTGTCATTCGCCTTCGATACACGAAACTTAGACAAGGTAATGCTAGACGGTGCAGTTATTGAATATGTTGACTCAGCGAAAAACCTTGGTTTGGTATTTAATCAAATTCTGACATGGAATAATCATATCATTAGTAGAGTAGGTAAAGTGTATGGAATGCTTCGTCCACTATGGCTAACACAGTATTTCACTCCTTTACACATTAGACTTCTTCTTGCAAAAGCGTACTTAATACCTACGCTACTGTATGGCTGTGAGATTTATGCTAATTGCGACTCTGTATGTAAAACTAAGCTTAATGTTGTTTATAACAACATTGCCAGATACGTATTTAGGCTAAAACGACTTGACCATGTGTCTGCGTATGCCGTAAAGTTGTTAAATATTTCTTTTGAAAATTTGTTAAAATTCAGAACATTGTTGTTCATACATAGGTTATTCATACGCAGGAACCAAACTATTTATACCAGAGGCTTCAGTTTTCTTCAATC
Organism: Eurosta solidaginis; assembly: GCA_029619165.1. Lineage (NCBI taxonomy): Eukaryota > Metazoa > Arthropoda > Insecta > Diptera > Tephritidae > Eurosta > Eurosta solidaginis. Next base: position 88,070 of record JARSSU010005711.1, read on the forward strand.
GTCAAGGTCGGCACTGCTTATTTACACTAGACACAAAACTCTGACATCAGAACGTCAATTTTTTATCAACGCGGTATGTCTTTGGAACTCACACTAATACACTGCAATTTACAAATAAAGTGTTTAGTTTTTACAATGATTGTTAACCACTACAACTCTATTTTAATTACCTTCTATATTATTGAATGTGAACTTTTACATATTATATTTCATTTTTTCATAATATTTATACCTCATTCCCCCTCCCCCCCTTTGTGTTTCATTTTATAATGTATCCCTATTTCTCATTTTTTTACTTCTCCCCTTTTTTATGGTAAGTATTTTTAATTATCAGAATACCTTATTGTATCACACGTGACTGGCACTGTTAAATAATTTTTTCAAAATTGTTGTGTCAGGATGAATATATATGTTAATAAATATGTTAAATATGTTAATATACTCTGTGAGCTATGCTCAACTGAGTATAAAAATAACCCTGCAAAAATGCGACTAGTCTAGGATGAATCCGGGAAGAATCGCAAAGGAGTATGCGACTATAGCCAGTTCAGATCTCTTTAGATGGGTTGGAGTGGTCCCTTTTGTTTGAGCATGTCCTATTGAGAGACCAATTGTATGTGTTTATGCCTGAACGGGTAGTGTCGGGCCTCTACATCCAGAATCACACAAGTCTCTTTTGCTCGCCTATGGGTACTGTCGGACAAGTCCTCTTTCTACCCGTACGGAATTTCTAACGGATGTTATAATTTTTAAACTCTAATTTCAAACTGATAAATGGAAGGCGTGATAACCTCCGAAGAGATCTAAGGCCGAGCTTCTCTTCCAATTTGCGTCGTGCTCCTCTTGATTTTCCCTACAAATTGGCCGGACGGGACCTACATGTTTTATGCCGACTCCGAACGGCATCTGCAAGCAGAAGAGTTTTCACTGAGAGCTTTTCATGGCAGAAATACGCTCGGAGCGCTTGCCAAACACTGCCGAGGGGCGACCCCGCTTAGAAAAATTTTCTTCTAATTGAAAAACCTTATTTCTAAAATTTTGATGTTGCTTTGCCCGGGGTGTGAACCCAGGGCATACGGTGTGGTAGGCGGAGCACGCTACCATCACACCACGGTGGCCGCCAATTCAAACTGACTGATGCCAAATATACCCAAAAAGGACTATAGGGGATCAATTATACGCCATTGTAGACAACAGATATCAATCGCAGACCGCTCTCTTTATGGATATATCGCACGATTTTTTGCAGGGAAATTATTATGCGTGCTAGTTACATACATATATGTCAGCGGTGAAAAACAATTTATCGTAAATTAGTTCGAGCTCGATACTCAACAAATATATGTATTTCACGATTATGATGCGATTAAAATTATGGCAAAGGAAACCATTGCCCCTTTGCAGTAAATAAAGCATCCTGGATCAGTAGTTTATCGGACACACTAAAACTAGTTGTAGGAATACATTTTATATTGAACCTGCGTCCATGAACTAAAAACTATCCCATTTGGAGCCGTCGCCCACTCCGGGACTACTATCGCATAACTTCAGGGTGATGTTACATATTTCTCGTTGTTCCTGCGTCCGGGTCATTTTTGCTTTGAGTATGGTTTATACGAGGACACTGATTTGTTGCCACTCTTCTGGCTTTCTGAGGATTTTTGCTGCTACATTATCAACAGTGATTTGGCCAACACTTTTCTCGAGCAATAGTCGTTTTTGGCGAAGATTAAAAAATGCGTGTTCAACATCGTCCTCGTCTACATCGCCATAAACTCACTTAGGATATTAGGTATTATTTATTCTGTGCAAATATTTTTTAAGTACCCGTCCCTGGAGAACATTTGGCTACGTAGTAATTTCGTTGCCAAATCTTCTGGCGTTGCATGCTTCAACATCTGTTATGACTTGCGCTGTCCATCTGCCTCGTTGCTTATTTTCCCACCGTTCTTGCATCAACCTAAAGGTTTCTTCCCATGCTCTCTTTCCTAACGACTTTCATTTGCCTTTTTGTTTCCCATAACCTTCTTCTTTCCAGCACTAATTGGTCGGGGGGTTTGTTCCACTAATCACTTGTACGGCTGATCCTGATACAGTGCGATAAGTGGAGGCTACTCTCAGAGCTGCTGTTGCGCTGCGCAGCTGTTAGAAGCTTATAACGATTATTCTTACTCAGTGCGTTTGCCCACAATTCGGGCCCGTACAGTAACTTGGATAGGGTGATGTCCATCAGCTTTTTCTTTTTGCCTTCTGTTGCTCCTCCGATGTTTGCCATTGGCCTGCTTAGTAACCATACCTGCTTAAATGCCTTCTTAGTCGCCTTCTCAGTATGCTTTATAATTCCAGAACTTGCATTCGACATAGTCGTTTTCCCTTTAGTTGTTAAAAGCGAGCCTCACCTGCAAAAAATAATAAGACAGATCGTTAAAAGTTCAAGGATAATACACTCTACACTCGGAATGTTTGCCCAACCACTGCGACCCCACTTAGAAAATTTGTTTCTAATTGAAAAACCTTGTTTCTAAGTTTTAGATGTTGTTTTCTTCTGCATCCACTAATAAAAGTATAGGCTGAAAGCACTGCGAAGGAGCAGAACTACAGCTAGGACCGCCTCTTAATAGGAGAGTTTGGAGCTAGAGCGATTCTTACTTACTTTCTAACATAATTGAAGCGATTTGACATTTTCAACCTTTGGCTCGACTCTCCTTGTTTATCTGTTATTAATATTTGGAATTAACAATTCCACCTAACGTAAAATCAACAGAAAATATAAAGCGTCGTATTCGAAGATTGTACCTTTGCGGTACAATGGAACGGTTTCTGCGGTAAACGAAGACGAGCCATTGTACTTGCTGTCTTCAATGAAAAAATCGGATAATTCACGTGTTGGCAGTCCCGATATTGTTAACAGATTCGAGGCCGTGAAAGATGCAACAAGCTATTGAAAACGAAAGTACTCTCCCGGCGAACAAGGTAAAACGTACTGTAAGTATGTTTTCATTTGTGTTCTCATATATGACTCATAGGCCCGGTTTATCAGTGGTTGGTTAAGCTAAGCTTAAACTAAGCTTGCTTAAACTCTAGTCAAATTTAAACTCCAGTTAAACTATTGAGCAGTTTTTCAGTCACAATTTAAGGCCGCCTTTGGGGTATGCTGTTTTGTGCGGCAACATTGGTTTATTATCTAGATAATTTGTAGATACGGCAACAGCTGGATTTTGTTTACCCAACAAACATGGAAAAAAATTCTCCGGCGAAATATATATCTCATTCTGGAAGTGATATCCAACATCATTATTTAATTATTCTTAAACCAGATAGTTCTCGAGTTGATATCCAACTTCATTCTCCAGTCACTATCCAACCTTTGAGAAATTTTGTAAAATTATAAGTTTTCGAGTTGATCTCCAACGTCATTAATATTTTCCAATTATTATCCTAATTTCGAGAGATTTTTAGAAATGTACAGTTCTCAAATGAATATTCAACCCATTTTTCAGGTTGATATCTTACATTATATATCGAGTTGAGGTGGAGTTGAAAAAAATCTCCAAGGTGGTACCACCAAAACCAACAGCTGTATATTGTGAGAAATAAACACCTGGTTGATAGCAGTAATGAAGCGTAATTAATTAAGAATAAATTATATAGGCGGGCCGCCGTGGTGTGATGGTAGCGTGCTCGGCCTGCCACACCGAAGATCCTACATCAACATTATTGAATCATACATTTGCGTCCAGTTAGAGAACCACAAGTTGTTAATTACATTTTTTCAACTTAAGTAATAGCATATTTTGCTTATAAAAAGTTCCCTCTTTTGCTGGTACGTTGATTCTCCAGTTGAGCCACTGTTTCGAAACAACTCTTGAGATTTTAGAAGTTTGCGTAGTTATCAACATGAGCTCTAATAGTACTCAAGCCCAAATGTTGTTGGGTATATTCGACGCCATTTCGTACAAACGCAAATAACTGATAGGTTAACTAGAGTTTAAACTGGCAGATCGTCCGCTTAAGCTTAGCTTAAACTTCAGTTAAAGTAGACTGAAAAACTGCAGAATAAGTTTAAGCGTAGTTTTAACTGACAAACCGAGTTGAACTTGTACTGAAAAACCGGGCCATAATCAGAGAATTTATCAGATCATTTATCAATTGTCCCAGATCCCGAAAAATATATGGTCCATCCCAAATGTCGATTAGAATCGACGAAAATTTAATAGTAAACTATAGGAGTACTATGCAGATGTGAACTTAATGCAATTAATCACTGCCTAAAGGCTTCTTTTTATGAGATAGAGAGAACCAATTTTGGTCCCAACTTTCGCTCAAGAGAAAGGAGTATAACTCTCGTGATTGATGAATACTTCGTCTTTATGGGTGCTAATACCTCAGTTGTCACTTAGAAGGGATGACATGCATTGGATAAGTTCCCTGTAGGGAAAACCTCTACTTCAAAACTAGTGCGCATCTAGAACATTCCAAACCATTTCTAGTTTGCAATCTATCTCTTTACATGCCTTCAACTGGCGAATTTAATATTGCGATATTCTATGCGGTGGAAATTGTGCGCGCTGCACTACCTTTTAACTAGTTCCGAACTAGATACAAATCTCCAATTTATAACTAGTTCTTTTTGGCGCTGTTTCGATACTTCCGAACTAGTGTAAAAGGTTTTCAGCTGAGATCTAGTTCTATTCTTGGTTATATTCCGTTGGCTAAGAGCCGGACCGAAACTCTACATGTTGCTTCCAGTACGATATCATTTCATATTTCGATAGTTCCGAACTGGTGGGGAACTATGGGGAAACACATACTCATAGTCGAAGCTCCTTAAAGCTGGTAGCAGTTTTTTTGTTGATGGCCTATTTCTAAAATATATGTTAAGTATGAAATATAAAATCCAAACTGTCGTTTTTATAATATAAATACAAAAGATATAGAGATAGGCTGAGTTTCTCTTCCAATTTGCGTCGTGCTCCTTTTAAATTTTCCTAAAATTGGAGGGACGGGCCTACTTGTTTTATGCCGACTCCGAACGGCATCTAAATAAAGAAACCTGTTTCTAAAATTCCTATGTTGCTTTGCCCGGTGCATCACCTGTAGACCTGGTAGCATTAACAACTGCAACCAGGCTCGGTGCCTCGGTTCAGCTTGAGCGCCGACCATACATGTGTACACGGATGGTTCCAAAGTAGTGGAAGGAGTAGGGTATGTGGTATACTGTGCTGATCGGGAAATAAACAGATTCTACAGGCCGGATTACTGTAGTGGTTTCCAAGCGGAAATATCAGCCGTAACAAAGCAGTAGAAACTCTGGAAGAGAATAGCTTAAACTGCAAACCGTGTTAACTTTTATATTGTCAGTCAAGCAGCAACTAAGGCATATAATAAATGCGTGCTAGAGTGTCAGCAGTCTCTTGAGAAAAAAGAGAGGACTGTAGACTCATAACAGGTATTCTGACTGGAGACTGACTTCTGGCATCACATGCCTTTAAATTAGGCTTGGTCAGTGATAGCAGATGTAGGAAGTGCGGGTTGGAGGAGGAAACGATCGAGCACATTCTCTGCTCGTGACCTGCGCTTGCTTGGCTAAGACTCCAGCTATTAGGAGTAATACAGCTGTCAGATTTAGAAGCAGCAAGTGGCTTAAGTCCTAGGAAGCATCTAGTATTTGCCAAGAGGACCGAGTTATTTTATAACACAGGTCCTGGTTTTTGATAGGGTTTTTTCAGTTTGGTCGTTAAAACAAACTTCTGGTAACACTACGGACTCATTCAGTCTATGTGAGGTCCTCATGGACCGGCCAGTTCAACCTAACCTAAGCTTGCCCGGGGCGTGAATCCGGGATCTTCGGTGTGGACGGCGGCCCGGTCAGGGGCTTAGAATATACCCCCGGCAGATATGCCTGTCGTAAGAGGCGACTAAAATACCACTGTTGCAAGGCGCTGTGTAGTGCATCCCTTTCAAGGGGGTTGCCAGCGCAATATATAGCTTCTCCAACGCAATTGTTAACCTCACCTTACCTTGGCGAATCCAGTTTCTTTAACAGACGAGGCTCTGTCGTCCCCAAGATCCTCATGGATCTAGGGGGCGAGGGCGGTACGGCCTAAAAGGTTTCATCTGGCCATGGTCGCGCTAGTACCTTAATGATGCTGATCACCGGAACGTACCGCATATGCATCCGGCAAAGGACCATCACCATCGATAACACTCCGCAAAACCTTCGGGGAGTGTTCTTATTGCTACAACAACAACAACCACGACAGCCGCCCTTTTTATAGCTGAAGAAAATCTAGCTACTAACGAACTAGTATTTATTTGGCACTTGAGGTCTAGTTGCGAACCAGAAATTTGTATCACTAGTTACTGATTTCCCTTCAGGGTTGTTAGGGGCCATTTAATGATAATGATTTTCTTTCTAGCGATGACACGTATCTGTCTGATTTTGAAGTTTAGTTTTTTGGGTACTCAGAGTGGCGTTAACTGGTATTACTACGTTCTGAAACCTCCTAAAAATTTTCAGAAGAATGAAGAAGACGGAAATTTATAATAGGTAATGAAGTTACAAATAAGCTGTTTATATTCAATACTGGATTACTTAACTTTTTTCATTTAATCAAAAGTTTTGTGAAGAGATTACAATTATCTAATATACTTGAAATACTTACATACATACAAATGTATATTCTCATTTTGTAAAGAAAGTACTTTCAACGATTTAAACTGAGTTATTTTGTTATTTAAATATACTTTTCTATTCACGTGTATATAACTTGAAACTACCCAGCAGGAAATAGTTGGGCAATTCACAAGAGTGTCGTGATTATTGTAAAATCTTATGTTTATAGTTTTTTACACGGTTTCTAATATAAAATATGATTGAAGTATAGCACATACGACGAATAGGAGACTGGGTCACTTTCCTTAATTTTCCTACGTTTTAAAATTTTTACAATTAAATTTCTGACTTAGGCCGGGCGAGTTTAAACTCTAGTTAAACTTCACTCTAGTTAAAGTTAACTGGAGTTCAACCCTGCCACTTCGGCCGCTTAAGCTGATATGAGCAGCAAAATTGTATTTTATCGAACAAAGTGACATAGTTAAACTCTACTCAACTTTAACTAGATTCTAAACTCTCACTGAAACACCAGGCATCCCGGTTATTTTGATTCGACTTTTTTAATTTCGCACTTACCGTGGTGACCATGGCAAAGCTGTATGACTTTCCAACCAACTAATAGCTGGCTTTTTGTAGTTAGCTATAAGTGAGTTCCGCCTTGGAATCCCTTGTCCACTAGTTTATCTGGTTTTTCAGAGCGATTACCGTCAAAGTTACAAGCTGCCACTTCCTCGTTAAGCTGAGAGCACAAAATGTTTTTATCGAAAAAGTGCAGTTAAACTCTAGTTAACTATAACTGGAATTTAAACTCGGGCATTAGTGAGCAGAGCTGCTCAACCCCTATACACTTAAAGCACTTTTGGTTTTGTTTTGCCCTGAAGAATAGGCACAGATACAAATTCATACTTCGAATATAAAAAATGATTTTCATAGCACTCCCATATGCCCTCACATATTAATTTGATTCATATGAAAGTACCTGAATTTCATATGAAAGTGCAAAGAAAAAGCACTAACAAATTGACACCAAAATTTATATCTAGCACTCAGAAAAATTTGAATTCAAAATTTATTCATTAAATTTATTTAATTTATTCTTTAAATATTTAATATAATTTTTTATTTTTTTATTTAAAAAAGTTATAGGGTATATATTATTTTCTATATGTATTGTGATTTGCGCTTCCATATAAACATCTTTGAGCTTTCTTTAGCAATGCTTAATTTTTTTCTACAGGGTCTGTCACAGTCTCAATAAAACTTGATTTGCTTGTAAGTTACGTATCCAATAAAGTGTATGATAATTGTTGGCGCGTGTTGTATTCACTTCACTTGGCTTTGATGTCATAAAGATCCGCTTAAGTTTGTAATACTCAAAACATGCTTAATGTCACCAAAATGACTTGCAACTCTTCGTAATTGACATTTTATTGTCGTCCTTTCAATGAACAATGAGAGCAAATACAAACTGACAAATATTTATTACAAAGCAAACACGTGTTCACAGCTTATCACTGTGTGTGGCACAAGAACGTCCTTCCTCCTATTCATCCCTTCTAGCAGCAAAATGCCTCGCCTTCGCGGTTGTAATCAAAAATCAAATTCGTCGCGTAAACGACTAAAAAAAACCAAATTAAGTCACCCTTTATAACGACATTTAACTTTGTAATACTGTAAACGCATTATTACATTTGAAAACGTATGCAGCTTATGGATAGCCATGACAAAAGGAGGACATACGAAAACTTATAACCAACGACGATATTGCCAACACAATCGACGATATGCCATTGTCCTCGGTCTTATCAGCTGTGAAAGTTATTTTGGGCTTTAGACAAAAGTACGAGGACAGAAGGATAAAGTCGACATTATTTTAGATCAGTGACAGCTGCACACACGAACACATATGCAGCTGCTTGGCGATTAAACCAGCCTCAGCTTTTTTATACTCAGCGTGCTTTGCACACAGAGTATATTAACTTTGATTGGATAACGGTTGGTTGTACAGGTATAAAGGAATCGAGATAGATATAGACTTCCATATATCAAAATCATCAGTATCGAAAAAAAATTTGATTGAGCCATGTCCGTCCGTCCGTCCGTCCATCCGTCCGTCCGTTAACACGATAACTTGAGTAAATTTTGAGGTATCTTGATGAAATTTGGTATGTAGGTTCCTGGGCACTCATCTCAGAACGCTATTTAAAATGAACGATAGCGGACTATAACCACGCCCACTTTTTCGATATCTAAAATTTCGAAAAACCGAAAAAATGCTATAATTCATTACCAGAGGCGGATAAAGCGATGAAACTTGGTAGGTGGGTTGACCGTATGACGCAAAATAGAAAATTAATAAAAGTTTGGACAATGGGAGTGGCACCGCCCACTTTTAAAAGAAGGTAATTTAAAAGTTTTTCAAGCTGTAATTTGGCAGTCGTTGCAGATATCATGATGAAATTTGGCAGGAACGTTATTCCTATTACTATATGTGTGCTAAATAAAAACTAGCGAAATCGGATTACGAACACGCCCACTTATCAAATTTTAACAAAAAATTTAAAATCTTTACAGTATATAAGTAAATTATGTCAACATTCAACTCCAGTAATGATATGGTGCAAGAAAAGACAAAAATAAAAGGAAATTTCAAAATGGGTGTGGCTCCGACCTTTTTCATTTAATTTGTCTAGAATACTTTTAATGCCATAAGTCGAACAAAAATTTACCAATCCTTGTGAAATTTGGTAGGGGCATAGATTCTATGACGATAACTGTTTCTGTGAAAATGGGCGAAATCGGTTGAAGCCACGACCAGTTTTTATACACAGTCGACCGTCTGTCCTTCCGCTCGGCCGTTAATACGATAACTTGAGCAAAAAGTCGATATATCTTTACTAAACTTAGTTCACGTACTTATCTGAACTCACTTTATGTTGGTACAAAAAATGGCCGAAATCCGACTAGACCACGCCAAATTTTTCGATATCGAAAATTACGAAAAATTAAAAAAATGCCATAACTCTATTCCAAATACGAAAAAATGGATGGAACATGGTAATTGATTGGTTTATTGACGCAAAATATAACTTTAGAAAAAACTTTGTAAAATGGTGTGTGACACCTACCATATTAAGTAGAAGAAAATGAAAAAGTTCTGCAGGGCGAAATCAAAAGCCCTTGGAATCTTGGCAGGAATACTGTTCGTGGTATTACATATATAAATAAATTAGCGGTACCCGACAGATGATGTTCTGGGTCACCCTGGTCCACATTTTGGTCGATAATTCGAAACATTCGCCTTCACATATACAACTAAGGGCCACTCCCTTTTAACACCCTCATTAATACCTTTAATTTGATACCCATATCGTACAAACACATTCTAGAGTCACCCCTGGTCCACCTTTATGGCGATATCTGGAAAGGCTTCCACCTATAGAAACTAAGGCCCACTCCCCTTTTAAAATACTCATTAACACCATTTCATTTGATACCCATATCGTACAAACAAATTCTAGAGTCACCCCTGGTCCACCTCTATGGCGATATCTTGAAACGGCGTCCACCTATAGAACTAAGGCCCAATCCCTTTTAAAATACTCACTAATCAATTCCGATAATTCTATGTCCTTTACCCCCACAAGCCCCTTTAAAAAATTGGTATACGCCATCGTCGAAACAACGGTTGGATAGCACAATGTCCCGTAATGAGGCACGTTAGTATTCTCCCATCATATTTTTTAAGTATGATAAAGAAGTTCATTATATTCCTATTCAAATATTGCCGTTTGGACTTTCTGACCCTGGAATCGCCCCGGCTGGGGCGTAGAAAATTATTCTACCTTTCTAATGAGATCACTCTGTGTTGATCTCACTGTTGTGTCCGCCTCGAGAAACGAAAAGATGTTCCTTGGACGCAAGCTGGGCTCGCCACTTCCGTACAATTTCCAATTGGATTAGCTCATAAGACCTTTAGGGCAGCTTTGTTTCAATGAGGAGGGAAACGCAATTCAGAGCTATGTTATTGTCCCGCCGCGATCCGCATCAAGACGCGCCTACGCACCTATAGATGATGTGGCCGACGTGGATAACGACGCTCTTTGTGAGAAACTAAAAAAAACATAAATTAACCGCCATCGGCATGACATCAAAATCATGGCTGTTGGCTTTAAAGCCGCGATGGGCAAAGCAATGCTATTTGGTTCTATAGTCGGAATACTCAGCTTCCAAGCTATAATATGAGGTTCGGAATAGTCCTTTTATGCAGAATCAGGTTTCAGTATAGTATGACAAACCTATATACTTGGCTGTCGAAGAACACGGAACTAAATGGATCACGTCAGGCACGACATCTGTATATTGGATGCATTTTATTGGACCCAAATATCAACTCGAGCCACTATCTCGTGCCAAGAGGAAACTGCATGCAGTAATACACTGAAAATTTGTCGCCGAGCAATCTTTGACCAGAGAAGATGGGATGGCTAATCAAGAATTCTAGAGAAAAGTTATCCGGACGGTTAAAAGTTCTGTCGGAATAAGAAACACAAAGGCTTCGCTGGCTACATATGTTATGAGAATGGAAAAAAAACTTCCCGGCTCGAAAAGTATTATTATCAGTATTCGCATTCGGATTCAAAGAAAGCAAGAAACTTATATGCCAAGACGAAATTGCTGGTAGTAATGCACCGAAAGCTGCCCGCTGGGTAATCTTTTACCTGGCAATATAGTCGAGCAGTGAAAGCGCAATGTTTGGAAGTGTTATGGTGACGCGGGAGATGAACTATGTCAAGAGAAGAAGGGATGGCTAATGAAGAATTCGCGAGAAAAGTTATCCAGAAAGTTGATAGTCCTGTCGGAATAAAGAAACACAAAGGCTTCGCTGGCTACATTATGTTATGAGAATGGAAAAAAACTACCCGGATCGGATGGTATTCTTATCGGCGTTTGCATCTGGATTCAACGAAAAGGGAGCCTTCCATCTATTTAACGGAAAATATCATATCATCCAAACGATTTATTTACTTTATGCTTAGAAGGAGGGTGAAATGAAGTTCTCATATTGCATGTTTTACTCCAAGCCTAGTTTGGTCTCCAAGGCAAGTATTTTTACACATAAAACACAACAAGTCACTGATATATCCAACTGTACTTGTTGGTCCACACTCCCTTTCAATTTGGTCGATGCTTTAATGCGATAATGAGACAAACAACAACAGGGGTTTAGATTGTTTACGAATATTCATGACTACTATGCTATATATGTATGCATGTATGTATGTAATAGTGTTCAGGAAGAATCGTTCCACTACGTTTCCTTGCGAAATGCCCATCAAAGTTAAAATATGTTTGTGACATTATTTGTTCCACTTGTCGTACTCGTTACCAGTTGAGGCTACAGCTAATCTGAAGGGTGGTTTATTTACTGAAAAATTTGTTCAATCTTCAATATGCGGCTGGTGGAAAGGATGCAGGTGGCTCTGAGTGTATCTATGTGTATATGTCTGTATATGTAGCTCATTCACTTGTAACAAATTACGTCCTAAGTTGTCAAGTATTACCGTAGTGGGGTTCATTGTGTGGCCAATGTGTTTGTTTATTGGCGCGCTATGTATGGATGTGTGTATGTAGGTGTGTATGTGCGGAATTAATTAGCCTGAATATTGCGATTATCGAATTAATTGGAAAAGGAATTCCTTTTAAAGCATTTATTAATTTTTTTGACTTCCTTGTGGCTAGCGAATTCAACCTGAAATTTTCATTTTGAAAAGTACTTGAACCCTGGGTTTTATTGGATAGTTACGTATGATTTATGATAACAATAACTTTTATGAATAATTGCATTGTCTAAACGAGAACAAATAATTTGTGACATCAGTATAGACACTAGTCTTTTGTCATTGTTTGAACTTGAGTGGGCGCAAAGGCTAGCTTGAGTATGGGATGACCAATATTTGTGGTCTCATTTGGAGGGTTTTTTTATCGTGTCTTTTCTACTATCGAGCTCGCTGAGTGTTCACTTTTAAATTGAGTAAATTTTGTTATAATTAAAAGCCTACAAACTCTTGGGATCGAGAAACTTAATCCACAAATACAAACGCACATGTGAACATAGCAATATTGACAGCACAGATTATCTTCCACTTCAGTAACACCATCGGAAAACTTAATTGTCATAGTCTATACTAAACTGCGCTGTCATATTCTCTCACGAACCTTCCTTATACCAAAGTTGGTTTTGTGACGAACTAAGATGTGATGTTTCCTCGCTACAAAACACTCATGGTTCTTTTCAGTTTTCAGTACAAGAAATAACCCAAACCTTGAACTTTGAAAATAATTTCTGACCACGCTTTTGTCATTTCGAATTATAAGTCGATCAAAGTCTTAAAAGTAGCGAGAGGCCCTAGTACTGGTATCTGCTGCTAGGCACATATTCTTGCTATGTTAGACACATTTTGACCCACCTTAACTAGCAGCGACTGGAGCATCCATTTGAAATCAACAAGTGCCTGGCCCTAACTAATCGATTCCTTCATTTGAAAACTGTGCCGTGTAATTGTGGTTCTTTCCGATGTCAGTTTGCAGGGTAAGGTTATTTTAGGTTGAACTGGTCGGTTCGTAACGACTCATAAGCTGAATGTGCCCATAGTGATACCATAAATGACGACCGAACTAAGACACTCTCTCAAAAATTAGAACTTATGTTAAAAATAACAAAGTCGTTTATCAAATAATTCTAGGACATTTCCCGAGTGCTGCTTCTAGATCTGATAGCTGTGTCACTCCTTTTGGCTGGAGTCTTAGTCTGGTCACCTGAAACCCGCGCTCCATATATCTGGCGAGATATAATTTAAAAGCGTTAGACATAAGAAGGCAGTGTCCAGCAAGATTGCCCATCATCAGTCTGCACTCCTCTTTGTGCAACTCTTGCCTTCGTTTACTTTCGCCAAATCTGATTGTAGCGTAATGGTATTTTCGGGTTTTGACGCTGTCTCATGTTAAGCGACTCCCCCGGCTTTACAAAACGTGGTATCTAATCTTGTACTTTGGTACCGTGGGAATCAGTGATCTATCTATCACCTTCAACCGTGCACATTCTTGCCTTTGAAAGACACGACAAGCTCTCTTCAGCAATTTTAAAATAGCGTTATTGCTGTAGATCCCATCTCAACCCCATTGTACCATGTTTCGTAGGTTTTTTTCGTTTTTTCTTTGTATTCCATTATTGCCCTCCTCTTTCTGCATTGTAGCTTTTTCGTTACTTAGACTTTCCCTTCGCATATACTTTGCAGCTTTAGAGGTGTGAATCCTGTCATTCTGGCTAGCTTGCCTTGTCATTTTAAGACTGGGGCGTATTGCCTCTCCCTCCTGCCTCTTAAAAACATACTTGTTGTCTCCAGCAGAACGTTGCCTCTTCTGCTCACTGGGGTCTTTTTCCTCCTCGTTTCGGCTACATCGATCAACGATTGCTCTTAGCAAAGCCTTTGTGAGTGAACTGCCCTTGACATGCTTCCCCTGTCTCATGGACCCTACCGAATTCTTACTGCTGTCTTATGTTGTGAGAGGTTCTCTTAAACTCTCCGTTTAGCTCCCTTCTTAGCTTTCAGTTTCCGTCCCGGCTGGCAGACTGCATACTTTCCTCACTATCCGCGTCCGAATCATCGTAGATAGTGGTTTCCTCTTCCCCGGCTTGCGACGCTATTGCCTTTCCTTCTCATCCTTCCTTTGTCTTAAAGTTTTTCAGTTCATCTTGGTCGTACGACTGCCTGCGCGACAAGGTGGGCTCAGCAGTTTATTATTAAATGTGGGGACAAATACATGTCTGCCATAACAGGCCCCTTGATGTGGTAAGCCATATTTCGCACACCCTGCGATAGAAGGTTGGCAGTTCTTGTCCGACAAATTCCCTCTACATAATCGGGGGCTATAGAGTTCGGCTAAGCCGAATACATAAAAATCAAGGTCGCTGTTATGGTGAGGGGAAGTTATGTGATATTTATAATTGGAGCTACTCTTACAACGACATCAACTAACTAACCTTTTAATGATCTAACTACAAACTTAATAACGATCTAGGTTTTTAACCAACCGGATTGGAGAGTTTGTAGCTGGCTAAAATAAACTTTAATAACATAAATACACTTTTTACAAACTCATGAGGTGGTACTTATTACTGTTATTTCTACATTTATTTTTGCTCTTAGTCAGTTGTTGTGAAGTGACAACATACGCATTTACATAAATGTTAAGCTCTTAATCCAATTTAGTGGGATTATGAGTGTTTCTCTTTGTTCATTTGCCACAATGTCCACTACGAAATGATTTTTGTCCAATGCAAAATTTTAATTGCATAGCAAAGTTCTTTATCAACATAAAAGTAAAGAGTGCATAATTAATGGATGACCGATGACTAAATTACTCCAAAAGCAAAAACAACAACATTAACATGGTACCATGTCGGTTCCTATGGCAGCAAACTCCGGGAAATACGTAAATGCATGTGTAGTGTAAAAATTTTTACTTTTGGACTTTGTTGTTAACACAGTGGGCCATTTTCGTACGTTTCCCAAATACCTACGGACCGAATCATAATTCTGTTGCACAACGAAGGACTACTTAGGTCAAGTTTAAATTCCAGTTAAATTAGCCCCTTCAACTTTGGCCACCTAAACTAGGATGGTTTAACTGAGCTTAATTTAACAGTAATTTAGACTCTCACCTAAAAACTAGGCATTATAATCCTCCGGAAGAAACTCGAAACTGGACTTCAATTGTAACAACCCAGTGTACATCTGCCGCCTTCCCTCTAAAGGATTTTATTCTTTACCAACGAATAATGTCGTTCACATCGCTTGGCAGGCACGTCGCTGTTGACGCATATAAATTCGAGACTGTAAAGGACCTCGTCTTTGTGGGAACCAGCATTAACAGCGCAAACAATGTCAGCTTGGAACGAACGGAGAATAACTGTTGGCAACAGTTATATTAAGTAAGCAATTCTAAAGTAAATTCATCTCAAGGGCGAACAAATATCGCGGTCTACAAGCCGCTCATCATAACTTCCGTGATGTATGGCTCGGAATTATGGAAGGTGTCGAGAAAAGATGAGATGGCTCTTGGAGTGTTCGAAAGTAAACTACTTCGGTCCTGTACGTGATTCCGACGGCGAGTATAGAAGGGGTTATAATGAGCTGTATGAGCTTTAGGCAGATGTGCATATAGTGCAGCAAAGGCGTCTGTGGCTAGGTTATGCTATGCGAATGGACGAAGAGGCCCAGCCGAAAGTATTTCAGTCGACACGCCATTTTGGAAACAGTGGAAGGGGAAGATCTCCGCGTCAGTTATCGCAAGACAAGGATAGCTGGCGTGACTTGTTACGAAACGGCCAAAATCGCTTAGGTGGTTAAACGCCAACAAATGATGATGAACGAATATAGTCACAACATAGGGTAGGTGCACGGACACAGCTCCAAACAAGACTTCGATTGTAACCTGGTTCAGATCTGCCGCCCCCCCCCCTTCATTGGATTTTTTTCCTTACGGGCGAAAAAAACTACTAAGTAGTGGCAGGTCAAAGCACATTGCTTTGTTCCAGTAGGAGAGGCAGTGCATTAATACAAACTCTTATGAAAGAATAAACTTTTCACCTCAGGGAAACGTTTATACAGACAGCTATCCAAGATAGATATACTTACTACTTCGCACGAAATCGCTGAAATAATACCAGGGACCAGAGCAGTTCGGGTCAGTAAAGACAAGTCTACGTGGAATCCCAGCAGAATCGAAAGCATCCAAGGCTCTCACAACATCGTACAGTTTGGGGAATGCTTCAAACACCAGAGAGAATTTGAGCCAGCATTTTCGGACTGCAAACCAGAATAATGGTGTCTTTGGGAATTTATCCAAGAATTTGTCTTGCTATTACCCATTGTATTGAACTAAGCCTACGATGTGCATACTCTAAGTAGATCGTAGCCATACTCAGCCATATTCAAGCCGCACTCAAGGCGATCTTGTGAAGTCAAACACAATTACGTTAGTATTGAAGTGCTTGGAGATACTGAACCATCTAGGAACCTGCAATGCTGTACTACTGGCCTGTATTCTAGGACACAGGGGGTGGAAGGTATAGAGCAATAGAATAACTTGACTGGAGATATAGCGACTGCTTGACATATCGGTTCTTAGCCGCTTTTATCAGTTGGTCCTCAAACAATTAGAGAATATATAGTGCAAGAGGGAACATAAAAAGTAGAGGGCTACGGTAGAGGACTACCGTATTACGCCAGGCTTAGGACAGACTAATTGCTGTTTGGGAAGTTTTAGCACAAGTCGCGATAGAGTGTGTATTAGGCTCTCAAAAAGTAGTTTAATTATAACGGGCAGCCGCCGTGTTGTGGTGGTAACGTGTTCCGCATACTACACCGAATGTCCTAGGTTCAAGGCCCAGGAAAAGCAACAACAAAATTAAGAAAGACCTTTTGTCAGTTAGAAAAAAGAAGAAGCACGTCGAATATTGGGAGATAAAGTCTGCCAATCTCTTTGGAGGCGAATAGAGCCAAGAATCTTTTTTTTATTTTAATAAGATGCCGGTTTTGTGACTCACCAGAAGAGGCTTCCAACAGATTCACCCAGAAATGCGACGCCATATCCAGATAAGGAAATAATTTTTGGGCTTACTGTAGCCTACTGTAGAGTATTAGCACATGAAAACAAAGACAAGGGAATACTAAACCTCCTTCGGCAAGTCGGCTTAAATGAGGTGTTGTGAACGAGACCCGGGCAACATAGGGCTGTGCTCGCAGGGAAACTCTCACCATATCTATGTGATCTGCCAGAATTCATCAATGGGAAAGATCCATTAGCTATGTTGGTTAGCATACTAAGGATATTAAAATTACTACTGTCATTATTTAATGTTTGTGTACTCAACGGGTATGGGTTTATTCCCTGTTGTTGGGAAGGAGAGACATGTACAAACCTCTTCATGGAGACTATTACACTGCAGTCTTTCAAAGTCTCACTACGTTTTCAATCCTGAACAGATCCCAAACGCTTCAGTGCATTTGAATCCTCGACACAGTGCAATAGTGTGTCTAAGCTGCCATAAACCCCACCATGTCTAAAGTTGGAGAAGCGCACTGTGGTTGTGTACTAGTGTAGGCATTAGGCGACTGCCACGTTCGATCGATTCGGACTGGATTCGGCTCTGGGTTAGAGAACACGTGCGTTCAGGTTGAACTTGAGAGACCTGTATGTTAGAACTGATAACAAAAATAAACACGCCAGCGGATAAAAAAATCCGTCACTTAATTACTGATCATAATTAGTCGATTATCAACAAACAAAAAGGCATATTCCATGTCACTCTCTAATAGATGTGTTGACGGTAGATGCGGTAGTGGCATGTCCTGTGTCCACCTGGATTATGTATCCAACCGCTAAATTTCTGCGATGACTAGGCACCCTTCTGAATTAGTCGTAGCACTCGAAGATGCTTAGGGGAGGTTTAGGGATGACTATAACTCACCAGCGGAATAATTCTCAGCCCATCTATAATCGTACTGGTTCTGTGAGAACTACCTTGCTGGATAAGTATACAAGCGTTATATTCCCACTATTAATATAATAGATTCATAAGACGCCTATCTGTAACCGAGATGCGCATCGGTTGCAACATGTAATCAACAGGTGCGAATATTTTTTTAAATAAAGAACACGAACGAGTCGTTCAAACAATAAATAACTATGAGCATACCTGTCTAGGCGCCTCCGTTCACCTATTTCACAGCTAACATTACCACCGATTTTAAGTTCAATGATTTATAAGCTCTTAGATTAATATTCATGAACTTGAGTTCATAGGATAATGTCCAGAAGTTTTTTCTTCCACACCCAAACCTTTGTAATATTCTAAGCGTTGTGAGTAGCCTCGAACATAAAGATGTAGCTTAAAAACATACCCTGTGTTCGAACAATCGTCACATTTAAAATCCTCTTGTTCAGAATCAGACTATGTCGACAAAGACAGCGATATAGTAACTATTATTAGATTTCTCAAAAGATAAGCTGCGTTATGTTTGCCTTTGCTCAGTAAATTTAGAGTTCTGAGTTATTTCAGTGTTTGGTACAAGCCGAATGTTTTGAACAGAAAAGTAATTTATTATATGTCACTAGTCATTCACGATAATTGAGTCTCACCTTTTGTTTACTTGGGAGTAGCTGTTAGTTGGGTATGTACCGATATACCCGAAGGTTAAGCATGATATTCTTACAATATCTGCAGGGCAAAACTGAGAGCTGATTAGTGAAGTGTTCGTTTTAGTGAATATATATTATAATAAAACAAGATAAAGGGTAGGGCTCAAGTGTTTCATTGATAAGGGCCACTATTCTTATATGGGGATACTCGATATGAAAATGGTATGCAAGATCATACGTTTTGTGTGGGTAATAATTTGCGAGTAAGGGCTTTATATGAAAAAATTATCGTCAACGTTGCGAAGTCCTTTATGTCAACAAACAGATAACATCACACCAAATCTAAAACCCATAAACAGTGGAGTAAATAGACCCAATACACCAATATCAAGCTGGAGGAGAAACTTTAGAAAGAGAAGCTCACAGA
>JARSSU010005712.1:0-43716 GCA_029619165.1 Eurosta solidaginis
GTCTCTCTCTCTGCCCCATATACCGCAGAAACAAGGTACGATAAACGGCAGGGACTGTAGGGGTAATGAATTTCGTTCACCGAGAGGGAATTTACTTCAATAGCCTACCTAGTCCAAAGAAGCATAGCCTCTATTGCAAGAGATTGATTCTTCAGCTGGCATCTCTCCTAGTGCTTGGATCGCTGTTAGCCTAGTGTTCGATCCGCTGGTTCCAAAATAAACGAAGTATTTTACCTATTTCACAGAAATCATGGCTGCCATCAGTAGCAGGGTTGCCATCAAGGTGAGTATGCCGCTGGACTACTTGCTGGATGGCAGCAAGGTACTTTCCGTTTGTATATCATTCCACATCAAACCCATCTTCTACCGTTCCATTTCTCCTGTTTGGAGTAAGAGAACTAACGCCTGGAGGTTTAGGCCACGATGATATCATTGTCATCAGCATATGCCCAGTAATTGCACGCTTTTTATAGTAATATTGTTCCAGTGCTGGTAAAGATTCGGCCTGCTAGCCATAATTCTTCTTCAGCATCAAAATTAAAAGAAATCGCACTGATTAGCTGGGTCACCCTGTCTCTTAAAACTCACTTAGTGTTCGAACGGCTCGGGCGAGGGCCTTCCCCAATTCTGACTGAGCTGATGGTGTGCTCAATGTCATTTTGCACAAGCCGTATAAGTTTTGCGGGGAAAAAACAAATTCAGACCACGTAGACGGCATATAGGCAGCTCCTTTTCGTGCTGTTGAGAGGCGGCTTTTATAAAGAGTCGACGCAAGGAGGGTGATGTGTGTCAGCTTCCACCCTTCTCTCTTTCACTGGATTTTCAAGTTTTGGCGATTGCGTGAAAATCTGGTCGATGGTACATTACCAGGAATGAAGCAAGGCACTCTTACTAAGTCCAATCAGCCGGTTCACACGGTGGGCTCCATACTGAAATAAAAAAGTGGCTACAGGCACAGTGGAATGTCCAACAAGGAGCGTAGACACAAAGCGGAAAATCAGCGCCTACAAATTACAGTAATGACCCCGTTGTGGGACTAACTTAGTTAAATCATTAGTATTTTTGCCCCATGTACAAAACATCATTTCCTTGCGTGAAATTCCCACCGATGAGGCAATTTTAATGGTATACTACCTGTGGTGTAAGAGAAAAAAAATTAAAGCAAAGGGTCCAAAGTAACATTACATTTTTTAATAGACTTACATCGGCTAAAGGGACATAAATTTAGATAAGAACCGATTTAAGTGTAGCTTCTGAGTGGAAGTCATCTGCCTTGCACATGGCCGTACGGAGTCGGCGTTTAAAACATGCTCCGGGTCCCGTCCGTCAATTTGTAGGAAAAATTCAAAAGGAGAACTGTAAAGGCTATCATCGTTATGATAACAAAGACTTGACAGATTTTATTTTTGTCTTTTATATTATTTGTTTACATCTTATATATAAATTTTAATTTATTTTTATGATCTTTTTTCTTATTGTTGTTTATTTTGTTTTATACATTTCTAAATTGTCATTTGAATGTGATTTATCTTATTCTGTATTTTATTGTGTTTTTTCGTTGTATTCTTTTGAAAATTTACTTTATTTATGTTTTTAATTTTATTTTATTTATGATTTATTTATTTTTTTTTTTATTTATTTGTATTTTATTTTATTTGTATTTATTTTCTTTTTTTATTATTCATTTACTTATTTGGATTTTATATTTTAATTTATGTTATTTTTTATTTTGTTTTATTTTATTTTTTTTTATTATAATTGTATTCATTTTACTTATTTAGTTTGGTTTTATTTTATTTTTTATTTTATTTTATTTTTTTTTTTCTTTGTTTATTGTATTTTGTTCCTTTTATTTTATTTTGTTTTATGCTATTTTTTTATTTAATTTGTTTTTTTTTTTATTTTAATTTTATTTTATTTTTATTTTTTTTTTTTTTATTATATTTATTATATTTATTTTACTTTATTTTATTTTTTATATTTATTATTTTTATTTTTTGTTTTATTTTCGTATTATTTATTTTTATTTTGTTTTTATTTTTATTTTTTTTTAAATTTGTTTTATTTTATTTATTTTATTTTATTTTATTTTTAGTTTTATTTGTTATTTATTTATTTATTTTATTTTATTTGTTTTTTATTTAATTTTTTTTTTACTATTTTGTATTTTTTTTTAATTTATTTTTATCTATTTTATTTGAGGTTCACTTGATTTTATTCAATAAAATATTTTTGAAATTGTTTCGACTCATTTGGTTGATTGCAGTTTTTAATGTTATTTTTTTATCTTTATGAAAACTTTTACGATAAAGGTTCCGATTCGAGCTCAGGCCAGATACATTTTTTTCTAATGATAGTATGTTATTTTTAATTTTTATATTTGGAAAAATTGTATTTGTTTTTGACATATGTATAGTAGATATTTTTCAGACACAAACTGCCATAGCTGACGCAGATAGACCATGCGCAATGAGTAATAATTTTATTTTTATTTTATTTAATTCCATTTATGTTACTTTATTTTCTTATTATATTTTACGTAATCATTATTATATATGGTATTATTTTATTATAATCTCTTACTTTGCTTCTATTTTATTTTCTTTAATCAAATTTGTTTATTTTATTGCATATAATTTATTAATTTTTGGCCCATTTTATTAATTTTGCTATTATTGTGCACGAATATTAAGCAAGCACCAAAGGGATACTTCATCTTTTAAGCCGATGGCTCAGCAGTGACCTTATGCACAGTCACACACAAATCAATCATTATGTATACAATGTGATCTCATACAAGCAGGGCGAGAGAACGCACAACAAACACATGCATATATCTGAGATACTCATAAAGTATGCAATCATATTGTGTATAAGTAATCACTGCAACACTTATACCCCACGCCGCATCACATGGGCATGAAAGATAGCGATCAAATAGAAATTGAATATAATTAATTAATCACGTAAGGGTCGTTAAATTATTTAAATTAGCCATCATTTGATTTTTACAAACTTAAGACACATTCATATGAAGTCATTTTCGTAATCATCTTTTTTAGTATCAAAGAATTATGGAAAAAAGATTTTATTGTCGGGAAGCTAAGTACATACTATCTAGATTAATTTATTATCGTAGTTACAGCTGAGTAATATTTATAGCTGATAACCGAACTAGCTACACAGTTCTCGGGAATAATAGGAGCAGCCTACGAAAGTAGTGAAAGAGGAAAACCAGGCAGGAGTGAACGCAGCAACAGTTGAGGCACGACAATCAGTTTAGGCTTTAACAGGAGAAAACAGATGACTAGATGCGAATTATAAGTGAAAATAACCTTCTATAATAAAAGCACATTTTTGCAATTACTTCCCCACACAGATTAGTGATTCGCGAAACGTATAGCCTGAAGCATTATCGGGACAACATCAAGCGGAGGAATTTCAGTAAAATTCGCTACGATTGGGTAAGAAGAGGACGTTGAATATAATCCGATAGATGTTCGAGGTGACAACAAAGGACATGGCAAAGTGGAAAGTGAATGAAAGAGTCCCCAGCAATTGAAGCACGGACGGTTGGAGAGGCCGTGGACTTAGAATACAGAACCGGACAGCACAAATTTCGAACTTCACGGCATATAAGGTATCTCTAGAGGACGGCAATGGCAATGGAAGCAGAAAAGCGTAGTAAACCTGCACCGTGGAAGAGGATATTACGTTTCATATCCTTGAGAGCGCGCAACCAGCACGACCCTCCCCCCCGACAACAACGAAACGACCTGATATCCTAATTAGTAGAAAAATGCCAAAAAACCCACCAACAAGCAGACAATGGCGAACAACAGACTGAAAACCAACACGACACTATTAGCCCCATAATACAATGCGATATCTGCACCAGACGATAGACAGTAACATACCACAGATGGAACAAACAACCTCGACATCCGGACAAGGAGAAAACACGTTCTATAACATCCAAAGAGAGAAACTCACCAAAGGAGGCACCGCCATTTAGATAAAGTACCCAGTCGAACCCGCGTATGTCCTCCCAACCTTTCGTAGGCAATACCAGAACAAACCTCATCATCACCTTCTTGACCCATCTCTGCCCGACGCTGCATCGCACTACTAACATAGCAAGCGGACACGACCCTATCCTACATAACACCCCACCTAGCCCCATCACGATCAGGACACCACGACAAGAAGAGCTGTCAACTTCAGAACAATGCCTCCGACACAAATCATCGCAATACACCTCAACAGATTTGTCGGAACGCAGCTCACACCAAACTACAAGCAGCCGAGCACAGCATGGCCCTTAATCACACCTCCCTTATTGAACCGTGCCCCCAAACCCTAACGTTCAGGCACCACCCATATCTACGCAGGTTAGACCCGCACAGAAGCCAAAGGGTAACATCCTCACACTACAGAGGCGCGAAGCACACAGATATACAAAAAAAAAGCTAACGTGTACACAGCCACGACCAGACAGAAAATTGATGCCGAGTATATTTACGCTTCGAAGGAGGTCGTATGACACGGAGTTGAACTCAAATCGCTCTATAGAGTTTCAGCGAGGTAATCCAAATGGTAAATTACAACATGCTTCTGACTATTCTGTTCCTTTCCAGGTCTTTAAGCCTACATTGTTTGACGAAGACCCCGCCTGCATGTAGAACAACATGACCAATGTCGTAAGATCAAAGTTTGCTGTATGTTGTGCGCAATATGAAAAGGGCCGCAGCATCTTAAAATCTACTACAGACTATCTCCAGACTATCTCGAAACGGGAAGAGTTACTGAAGCATTGGAGGGCAGGTTGTCGAGAGGACGTTATCGCGATGAGCGAGAGCAACTAGGAAACCGATTATATCACATTGAGCTTGACACAATCGCTACCAAAAAAAGCGGAATTGCAGACTGTAGCAGGAGTTTGAGGCCAGATATTGAAAAATTGGACTCATATATTCAAATACGGAGAACAGTTCGGAAAAAACTGAAAGGGTAAAAAGACCGACGCTCCATCATAAATAGAGCCAGATATGCGATGTGGCAACGAAACGAGCCTACATATAGCAGAACTCTCATGACACTCCTTTCTTAATATTGCTGATGAAACGCCGTATCCCAGACATTGACTCAGGAAACTGACTACCCATGTTGAGTAAAACCCCCAGAATACAACGCGCACAATCGGTGGAAGTAGAGACGCACCAGATAGCTGGACACTATTTGAAAGCACTGAAGTGATCACCAACAGAAAACAATGACGTGGTTAGGAAATGTATTCAAGTGCGGACAGCCCACGGTCACAACATATTGCAACGACATTGCTCCAGCACGGTCCCAATAGTGACACACAAACGCGGGTGACGCTGTCAAAACGCAGAGCTTGGAGGAGATGAGCAAATCTCACAAGTCCACTACAATCGTTAAACTTAAGCGAGTCAGCCGAAGGGTCGACAGCTGGCTCCCTCAATTTTATCCCCCTCTAATCTCTAATCTCGGAAACTTGAAGGAAGGTTAAGCAATCTTATCAAAAAATCGGCAGGACATGTGGATGGAAAGCAGAAGTTTACTGACCTGTAGATTACGGGTGCCATACAAATCCACCATCATTCCGAATACAGATTTAGTTCTCAAGAAGATCCTAAGACCATTGCTTGGAGCAAGATTAACGTACCGCCACAGGAGAGGACACACAGGTAATTGTGAGAGAGAAGTAGCATGTGATGTAGCAATGGGAACGTCACCGGTAATACACATTTTATAGTGGCCAGAGATTGTTGAGAAACAATCGAGCTAATTGGACAGTGGCACTCTTAATCAACACGCATCAATATCGATATGCAAAGCAACAGGCCGATGCGATATAAGAACAGGGATATGCCACTACCTTCAGCTACTAGATGAGAGTCCGTGAACTAGCTTAGTAATACAGAACCGTGCTGGTGGAAGCAAACAGTGTCACTAGCTAAAATGTGTACACACCAAAAAATCAAACAACCCGTCGGAAGCCACACAATCTAGCGTCATTGGGCACAAGTTTTGATGAGGAGTATCTGTGGGACAAACAAAATACCGCTCGGGGATGTCTGACTGATCAGCAATTAAAGTCAACACGAACTTACTGGTAGGAAAAAAACCTGGCCTACCCTCGTGATAACACACAAGATGACGGGGCAATAATGATCCCCCCCCGTGACGTTTTTGCGGGATACCGCAAGATGCATCGAACCCCCAGTAACACACCAAGTCATACGAAAACCCTTCAGGTACATAGCTACCCATTACCATAGAAATTGAACGGTCCTGTCTGGACTCGTATCTGCGTACGAAACGGTTTGCCACACCTGGACTTGCAAAGGAGGAAGATTAAAGAGAAAACAGCCTTCAAGGTAGGTGATGCGTCTTTGGCAATTTACAGGACTGCCTTTTGGACTTTGAATGCACCAGCTACTTTTGAGGGACTCATGGACCAGGACTGAAAGACAAATACATTGGAAAACATGCTTGGTGTAACTGGACGACGTCATCGTATTGGCGTAGAACTTTGCTGAACCATCTTAAGAACTTGAAGGAAGTTTTCGAGAGAATAGAGAATAGCTGGCGATGGTCCACTGAAAACTAAGCTCCCAAAAAGCTAGTGCTGCTGTTTAAAACGGACAGTAAATTATTTCCGGGTACATAAGGTTAACGACAAGAGAGCCATCTGTACAGCGAAATGAAAAGATAGAGGCAGTAAAAGATTGGCCAAAAGACAGTAACTTGACTCTATCAGCCACCTCTCAACGAAGCTTCCTCCCGCGTCGGCCTCCTGTAGCCGCAGCATATGTACCGCCGTTTGTACCAAACTTTTTCCAGGTAGCCCATAGCCTCCAGAGCCTTAACAAGAAAAAAATAAAGCGTCTCTCTGAATGGAAGCAAGGGAAGCACACGACAATGGCTTTCCCAAACATGAAGGAGGTTTGTGCATGCACAATGATTGGCATATCCGATTCCCAGGAGCAACATTTATCTAGATACAGATGCGAGTGGATATGTAGGAGGCGTTTTATCAGCCAAGTGGTCTCATGGACAGGAGAAGGATAGTGCTAATTCACAGCCGTTCGATTGGCGAAAACCAGAGAGAGCACTATTGCGTTACACGGATCAGCTACGTAGCATTGGTAGAGGCATTAAACATTTTCACAATATCCTTACGGCCAGCACTGATCGGCTGCAGAACAGATCACGCAGATTTATTTAAAAATGGCTTCTTGCAGTCCGTCAGATCCCCGGTCAAAGGACAATTGGCCACGGGGATCGCATCGACTACAAAGCTATGACCTTTCCATTGAGCATTGAAAAGGTAGTAACATGGAAAGCTGATGCAATAGTCCCGAATGCCATGTGTTTGGAATGCGAGCACTGTTCAAAGGCCGAGGCTCTAAGAAGACATTGTGGATGTCCGGCAATTGACTATAACCTGTTACCGGCATGAATGGGACAAGGAAAAAACTAAGGAAAGTGTCAGCTAGAAGATATAGATTCTGTTACATGTTAGCAAGGGCTACGAACGACACAGAAAGACCAAACGAGAGAGGAGATCAGGATGTCAACAGAGTAGTCCCATTCTGAGGTCATATTGGGTACAGGGAACAGTTTAGAATTGATTACCCAGTTGCTGCATAGAGTATGAGGAAGAGTGAGGGATTTTCCACACTGCAAAAAGACACCTGATAGTTGTTCCCAGAAGAAGATTCCTGACCGTGCCCCCAGCGAGCCTCCCTGCTAATCAGGTTAGAGTGGAGGCTCATATGGGAACACAAAGACGCTACGACGAATATTAAACACCAGAGATTCTATCGCAGTCTATCATTGGCCGCAGCTCCGGTCACTGAGTGGAATTGCGAACTGCACAGGTTTGCCAGCAAAGATGCCAGAGCTAAAGGGCCCAAAACCCGAATCATGGCTATATAAGTAACCTATCAAACCTAGGAAGCGCCACTCGAAAGGATCACTAATGGATATCGACACGGTCCATTGCCCCTACGTAGCAAACTGACGGTACAATAAATATGTACTGGTGGATTAGGAGGTTATACCCCATCCCTAAATACTAAGAAGCGGAGGAACAGTTTAGCAAGAAAAGTGTTTATAAAACAATTCGCGTTGCAACGGTATGGCTTGTACAATAGAATACCACTTGCTGACAAAGCAGGATTTTCGATATCAGCTGGTTCCAGGAAATGTGATAAATCATTGGGCATTCGAAAAACATGGACAACTGCATGCATCCAGTCCGACAGTATGTGGAAACGAATTCAATAGAACATGGGAGGAGTATTTAAGGAAGTAAGTGGACAAGTTCCATAAATGAGCGTGGGATACCCGCATACCCATTATCTGAAGATTGGTATAGTAGAGGACCCGAGAGCGACAGGAGAAATGTAAATCAAATCAAAATGGTGTCTTGGAAGAAGAGTTATTGAGAGAAATACACGATTTGTAAGGAAGAGCAAATGATTATGAGTGACAAGATGAAAGCCAGATACGATCTTAAAACCAATTAATCGGAAGGTTTTCTGGAGGAGATTTACGGTGTGCTGTTTTATAAACCGAAATTTGCATGTGTAATTGGGAAGGCCCATACAAAATTGTAAAACGGATCAACGAGTAGTGTACCGCATACAAGCCAATGGTAAACACGAACAAAATGAAATTGGTTCATTTAGGAAAGGCTGCAGCGTTTAGATCGCAGTGATTTGCTCTGACTCGCTCATGATCTTAGATGGATGGCCGTACTGGCCAATGATCGTAGCAACGCTAAGGGATACTATCATCTCATCATATGTCTGGACCTCATGGCCACACAAGCAGCCGGAGAGCAGCAACAAACACATCTGCATATATTGAGATACTCTACCCAAAAGTAGGCCATCATCGTGGTCTAAATTATCACTACATATACACGCGCATATGCAGAAGCTATAATCGTGCATCTGGGAGTTATTACTAACTCTGCTGCGTAGAGCTGTATGCTTGGTAAACAAATAGTTAATTCTAGAAACGTCTAGGAAATATGCAAAGGAGAGGAAACCGATAATTATAAATGCAACGCCAGCTGCAGGCATCGGCAATCAGTTTGAGTTACGCACGCGATCTGTTGTGGAAGTAGAAGTGTTTAATGTGAAGTTACTTTAATAACAGCACACAGTTTGCAATATCAAATATTAGAGTTATTATCAACAGCTTAGTGCGATCGAACGTTAGCAGAAGGTTCACAAAGAAGAGGAAAATTTAGTAAAATCCGTTACCATATAAACCACACAACTACCAGACCCCGCAGAGGTGGTATCTCGAGCTAGTATTTTACCTCTAGCTCTCACCCTCCATATATCTCCCCGTTGCCATTATCTCTATTCACTCCACCTCTCGCCATTTTCTACATTTTCCGTCTCTTTTCCCTCACTTCTTTCAGGTCTATCTATCCCTGAAATCTCTCTTCTTCGTCTAACTCTAATCTTTCGTCGTTCCCTCTCTATTATCTTCTCTCTAATTTTTGTATTCTTCCGCAGGCCTAGCTCCCAGGCCCAGTACCTAGTCCAGTCCAGTCCAGGTCCCAGTACCACAGTGCCCAGGTCTCCAGTCCCAGCTCCCAGTCCCTCCTCCCAGCCCAGTCCCAGGCTACCCAGCCCCAGTCCCAGTCCAGTCCAGTCCCAGTCCAGTCGCAGTCCCAGTCGCTAGCACCAGTCTCAGTCACAGTCTCAGTCTCAGTACCAGTCGGTCCTGGTCATATCCCGAGAATGTCGTAAATACGAATCAGGCAAAGTGAACTCCACTATATAGTGTGGAAATTTCATGTCAAATTGAACACATGAATAGACTTTGTTAGAAATTGTCGGTCCCTGGACCACTTTCTAGAAAAAAGAGTCGTAAATAGAATTCGTTCGAAGAGATCGGTCCCTGGTCAACTTCCCGAAAAAGTATCGTAAATACTAATCTAGGCAAATGGCTACCTTTATATCACATTCAAGCAAACCGTGAATAGAATTTGTTCGAATAGATCAGACCACTTCCCGGAAAGAAACTTCGCAGGCACACTCTCCGGTGCTGCTGTGAGCTATCCTACGTAAAATCGGCAAAGTGGTTTCAGAGAGTCAATAACGCCATACAAATACCACCTTCTTATATATAGGGATTAATTATACTATGGGCGGAGAAGTTTAAAACCTTCAAACTCATTTTAGTCTAGGCTACACCATTTCTGCGCTCATAAACCCGCAATCGTGAATGTTAGCTTTAGTCAACAGCAGAACTATGCTACCTTTAGTGACGTTATATAGAAGGAAATTGCATCACTAAACATTTCCATATATTTTATACATCTGACACCTTGTCCACCCTAACTTGTCACCATCTCAATGAAAATAAGCATCTAGGGAGTTGTAACGTAATCAAGTACGGGCGGGAAACATATTCAAGGAATTATCTCGAAATTATAACAAAACTATCGCCAGGTGAATTTGCTTCACATTGTTGAAAAAGTCCGTAAAAACTAGCGAAAATATGCCAAAATGAATTTATTAGAGTTTTGTTTCTGGCTTAAGTCTTACGCTTTCCTACGCTGCGCAGGGTTGTGAATATAATTGTTATATTCTAAAAAAACAGGCAACGCTTTTACGGGGTATTTCGTTCTTTTGTTACCTGCTCGCAATGCAAAATCGTGACACTTTCCCGTATAAAATGACAGTGTCGCAGTGTAACTCTGTCAAACCAGCTGATAGTGACAACTTATTTTCGTAATTTCACATATTTTAGCGAGAAAGAAAGTTGAAATGAAGGCAATAATTGCTAATAAATTTTTATTATTATGACAATGCGCTGTGGGAATCATCTGATACACGGGGTCAGTGGCGTAGTGAGGTTTCTTGCGCCCGGTGAAAATATTTTATAATTTGCTGAATATCAGTTATAATTTGCTGAATGAACGTTCGCAGCTAGCAATTGATACTGAGTTAGTCAAGATTTCATTTGAAGTGCTACTCGCAAGTTTGGAAAAACATCTTCTCCATACGAGATTATAAAAGTAAGTAATTCTAATGGAGTGTTAGGTTCAATGTGATTCTGTATTATAAAATTCACTCAAGCTTTTACATTTATTCTAAGTCGATATTATCCTTGTTTAACAAATTTCCAACGTCTAAGAGAACCAACGTCTAACGCTTGTGTTCTGGCGCTCCATTGTGTTTAAGATTCATGTTTGACAGTTTTTGTAAAGCATTTTTTAATAATTCCTATTGTAACGTTGAACGTGAGAAAAAAAGATATATGTATGCTTTCGATTATTCCACAAACGTCGCAAGTATTCCGGATATATGCATGCATTTTTAGTATAGAATTTTTTTCTCCAGAAATCAGTTATAATAAAAATACGAATTATCCAGGAAGTTCTTGCTTTGCGGAGCGTTTGGCGCCGCCATGTGAATAGCACCCGGGGCAAGATGCCCCTCTCGCCACCCCCTCTCACTACGCCACTGCACGGGGTAGCCATTTGTGTTATTTTTCATGCACTATAAAAGTTGACACTTTTCAAAGGTAGGAGTAACCTAACTCTATTAGGTTTTACCATTTATTTAGGCAACCATTTTTCAGAAGAGAAAACGTCTATAAAACTGTCGTGAATTGTTCCGAATCGGTCCGAAATAGTCTTGAAATTATTACAAAAATAGTCAAAACAAGATGCCTTAATTGTCCTGAACAATCTCCAAATGGTTCTGAAGCTTCCCAAAATGAAGAATAACATAGTCTCAAAATTGATCTGAAATTAGTATCGAAATAACTCTCTCCAATAATATCGAAATAGTCTTGAAATTATCCTAAAGTTGTATCTAAATGAAACATAAAATAACTACAGGACGAGAAATTATTTGAAGCCCTCCCGAAATATTCACAAAACGGTGGCCGGAATTAGTCCCAAAAATGATCCAAGAGTATACGATTCATTTTGTTTTCCAATTGAAATTTTTTGTCAGCGAGCAGAAAAAATGTTGAAGCTTTAGAAAACAACGACCATTAAAATGCCATTTTTAGCAATCCCGAGATTGAAATCCATTAATACCGATATACGCATTGCTAGTAGATGTTGTGTTTATTATTTTTTTAGTTCCCACATCAATTCTATTGACACAAAATGCACTTCATCTTGTTTTACTTATTTCCTGTAAAAAGATTATGCAACTCGTAAGAAAGTATTTTTGCGTCAGCACTAAGGCATACCAATAGGAAAACTATACGCAACAAAACGTTATAAAGGAAGTTCAATATGTGCCTTTAGAACTCCTATTAATAAGTAACTACATAAAGCTTTACAAAATGTTGACGCATAGAATGCTCCAAGTAGAGTCTCCATTTATTGAAAACGAATACGATTATACACACAGACACACATTCAAATATATTTATAGGAATTCGTGGAAATTTAAACTCTATTAGAATTCAAGGAATTATAAGAACATATTGCTTAAAGCATGGCAAGCAGTGCACGGACCTTTAAAAAGGGAATGTTTGTAGACGAAAAATAAAAATAGTGGTAGAAGTTGGTAGATTTTTTTTCAAAGAAAACAAATAGCTACACTTTATATTTGTACAAAACAATTCATATTTTATTGTAAAACAAATAAAGCATATTTCACGGAAATAACGCTTAAAAAAACATGTAAACCAAATAAAAAAATTCATGTAAATTTGTATATATGTAGGTACATACTTATGCCTATATGATACTTGCTTTTTTCCTGTATTTGAGCTTGAAATATTGAGGAAACTTTACCGATACGTCTAATTACAAAAACAATTTTCCAATGTACCAGTATTTTTCTGCCACAAAATAACCGACTTTGGCATGTTATCGATTACTTAAACTTTTTTTACTTTCTTTCA
Source organism: Eurosta solidaginis (assembly GCA_029619165.1). Lineage (NCBI taxonomy): Eukaryota > Metazoa > Arthropoda > Insecta > Diptera > Tephritidae > Eurosta > Eurosta solidaginis. Next base: position 12,931 of record JARSSU010005712.1, read on the forward strand.
AAATTATTCGTAAAAAACTGATGAAAATAGCGCAGGAAAATATTTGTGAGTAGACGAATACTACATTTCTTTCATAAGCAAATTTATTTCTTGTAATTTGTGCACAAATTTTTCAAAATAAAAACCGAATTCTCAACAAAAAAAAACTGTCAGAAAAAACAAAAGAAAAATCTAGTGCCATTTGGGATGTTATTAAATACAAGGATCAAATCACAAATTCAAATTTTTTATAAAATCTTATTAATTCAATTGGTGGCTGAAATAAAGTCCGTTCGATACAATACTCTTTTATTAATATTTGATTGGAAATGCTTGAATTTTTAGTCCATTACGCTTGGCGGTTTTTGTGTCGTTCATTATAGAGAACGACCTTTCTGCGGCTGCACTACTGTGAGGTAATATTGCTAAGGAGCATATTTATTCACTCAAATTTTCTTCTAGAAGACACTTTTCAGTTCCTAATTTTATCCCGTCCTTTAAGAATATCGTCGGAAATATCTTTTCTTTTTTTCCTTATCATATAACATAAATGATCGCCATTCGTTGTTAAGAATTTCCATGGAAGTCTTGTGAAATGGAAAAGCTTTAAGTAAGGGAACAACCGTTGTCATTTGACTAGATTGAATATTTTTTGCATCAAAATATTCCAAAAGGTGTAATTTTTCGTCTTCGAAATTGAATCGTTTCTTAACTTCCTTACAAAGGCAAATGTTGGTAGATTTTTGGGCTTTGGTGGTAGAAGTGGTAGAAAATGAAAATGGGCTAAAAAGTTGGTAGATCTACCAATAAAGTGGTAAAACTCCCTGCACTGATGGCAAGCATTAAAAACGTACACACACAAATAGATACGTATTTGTAATAGCAAAGCAAATGTATGTTACATGTTGCTGTAATATTACAGCGTTTGCTGCTGCTGCTGCTGTTGCATTATCTGACTATTTGTACAAAGTAGTGCAACATCGTTCAAACACTTACAGCATGTACATACATATGTAAGAGGATAGACGTAGTAAACATTTAAAGACAAAAAACATCAACAAATGGGAACATGTCAAGCGAGCAACAACAAACACACATAAAGATACTTTTGCGAATAGATTGAAAATTTAAGTGTGTCATAACTAGCAAAACAACAGATAACAACAACTATGAAAACCAGAGTTTGTACCAACCACATACGCGCAATGGGAAAGGACAAAATTCGAGTGGGACTAAAATACCCACTCAATATCTACGTGAGTTGGTAGTTCTGATCACCTTGCTTCCGTTCATACCATTTCACTATATTTCGAGCCTTTTTGCTTGATTTCTCCTCGGTACTTGCCACCTAACTATTTGTCTTGACCTTGCGTTTATTTTTTGGCTTCTTCAGGATGGTGGCAGATTACAGCTTCATAAAGATCCGCATTTCACTTGACAGCAGATCTACTGAGATTTTCCGACAAAAAAGAGGATTGCGTCGTCGCACATCGTACGATAAACGCTTGCAACTCATTAGCAGTAAGTCGGTAGACTGCTAGTTTATCTTTTGGCGGGCCAGTTTATAGCCGTGCCACACTGGTGCTGCGAATAATATTATCGAGATGGTTACGTTTTACAATAGATGGAGGTGTCTCCGCCTGGGCCGAGTACGATGAGCATTATACGTTATATATTTAGAACTCCACCAACTTTTTAACTTTTCTTTCCCACTGCTCCAAAGCTCCTTAAAGTAAGTTTGGGTCAGAACCTACTACTAAATGTTTCAAATAAGGCTTTGAGGTTATTTTGTTGTTTTGTTGTCACCAAACCACTTCACGCTTATTGCTAGCAATATCCAGCTTCATAATCGTCAGTTATTCCTTTATCATCCTCTGGCGTCATAATATAATGCTTAGAGCGGACCCAATTATGTTCCCACTGCTGCGACTACCACATCATATCGTAGCCGACAATTTGCGTTCCTGCGAGAAAGTCAATTTGTAGCAGACCTTCATACATCGCATTCCATCGTGTTGTCACTAGAAAGATCCCTGATGAAGGCCGTCTGAAATTCTTGTCCCTCATCCGTATTTAAGGGGACTACCCTGTCGCTAAAATAGCTAACATTACTCTGCGTTGGTTAGCAGATGTGCCAAAGTTTCGTAGCGCTGTCATTATGTGCAGCCAGTTCGCAGTGTTACAAGCATTTCTAATATCCAAAATAGTGAGTTCACAGAACTTCCATTTACTTTGACTTTTGGTTATGGCTGCACGGGCTATATTGAAATTGTTTATATTGCAATTATCGTGGATTTTGATTTTCTAATTCCAAAGTAACTATTTGTCAAGCATCTAGGCCTTCCAAGGTGTGCTGTAGAATCTCACTAATATACGTTTGAAGATGTTACTTATTGAATCCAACATACAAACTAACCTGTATGAGGATGGCTTGTTGGGCATCTTGCTAAATTCCAACAAAAGGGCAAGTCTTTGCCATTTCCATGAGCAGGGAAGAATGCCTTCTTGGATGCAGGTGTTGAAGAGATCCGCAAATAACGATTTTTTAGACCTTATAGCTGCTTCAAGGGCTATATTTGGCATCTCCGTCGAGACCTGTGACTTATTATTGGCTACATTTTGTGTCGCACTCATTTCCGCATGCTCTGTTATTAGTTGGACTTCCATTCCTTCGAGATCCTAGCCTAGATAAGGTAGTATCTGTGTCCGAAAAAAAATTCTACTATTCTTCTCATTGTTATCGAGCATATAGATTGCTCTAATTTCTGCCTTCAATTAAGCCACAACGTTCTGTAAGTAAACCCCCAAAGATCAAGACCGGCACTATCAGTTATCTCCTTGAGCACGCTCTATCAGCTCTTTGCTAGAGCATTTATAAGCGCTGTTCTTTTGGCTATGTAGGTACTGTGTAGCTCATCATATCGTATAGATTAGCTTGTCCTCTATGCCCTTCGTCATGCTTCTGAGATCTGTCGCTATTGTTCGTTCCACGAGTATGCATGAGTCTGATTTACTTTTTCTAGACTTCTGGGCATGGCAACATCACACGCTATGTATAATACCTTAGATTATAAAGCAACGTGTCTTCCACATGTGTCCCCATCGTATGTGGCATCATTACATACAACATCAAATAGTTGTGGTTCAAAAAGGTGTTATTTCCATCTCCTTCTTTATAGTTGGTTGAAAGCTATCCCTGGGTGAATTTTTCTCTCTAAAAATTAATATCTTACTCACACTACCTCTGCTTATAGACCTCTCCTTCTCCGTCTCTCGATCTCTCTCCCCTCGATCTATTCCTCTCTTTTTCTACGCCCCTCTGCTTTCCTCCCTCCCTTGTCATTCTCACTCTTCATCTAGCTTTCCCTCTCCTTGTTTCTCTACCCTCCTACTCCTTTTCCCTCTGCATCTCCTCTTTCTCTCTTCATCACCCTATCTTCCTCTCCCTTTCCTTCTTCTAATCCATCTTCCTCCTACCTGCTCCCTCTCTATCCTTCTTTAACACTCCTTCTTCCTTCCACTCCCACTCTCTCATCTCTCCAACTTTTATCGTTCAACACCTTTCTTATATCCTTTGTTCTCATTATTTTCTACATTTTAGAAAGTTTGAACATATATAACCAAGCATAAACAATAACAAAAGTTTAATATGCAAGAGGAAAATGCAACAGCTACAACATAAACCGCATTGCAACAAAATATACACTTCACAAACACTGTGTGGCATGCTGATGTACATTCTTATTGCTCTGCTGCTGCAGCTGGAGCTTGCATCTGAATATCGACATAGCCAAAGCTGAAGCTGCTCTATTCTACTTGCTGTTGTACTTGTTATTATGTATTGCAATTTTCTCGTACATATGTAGATCGAAATGTATCAACCAAATCAGGCTAACAACCCCATTGCTGCACGAATTGAGTGTCAAGCTGGCATCGATGTGGAAAACATCAACATAAGAAGAAGAAGAATATGAACTAGAGCAGTTAAAAGGAGTTCACTACTTGTCTGCAACTATCCACTTGCCTCTGTTTGTGACTTTTTTCCCCTCCACCCATTATTGCTGCCACATAAGGCCAGATATGCGTATGAAACGATATTCTATCTTGCTTTTGCTTTTCTGAGTTGTGTGTGTGTATGTACATAATGCTTTGTTTTCACTATGTCAAAATCACTGACATCAAATACTGACATAACTGTCACCATGGCGATTTGGTGTCAAATGTGTTTTCATTACATATTAAAAACTATCATGAAGTCGATATAGCAGTGTGTGCCAAAGACTATCATCAAATTGTGGTGTCAGTCGATTGACATCCAGTTTTCACCACTGACATCAAACGTTAAGTAAATATTTTTGACAGCGACGGGGTCATTTCGGGACTATTTCGGGATCATTTGGGGTACCAACCGGCATAATTTCTGGTTGGTTTTCGGGTTCCGTCCGGGATCCCATCGGGGTCATTTCGGGACTTTTTCGGGATCATTTGGGGTACCTTCCGGCATCATTTCTAAATGGTTTTCGGTATCCGTCCGGGATTCCGTCGGGGTCATTTTGGGACTTTTTCTCGACTAATACGGGATCATTTGGGGACCCTTCCGGCAACATTTATGTGTGGTTCTCTGGATAAGTCTAGAATAGAGTCGTTGTCATTTCGGGTTTTTGGGCACTATTCCGGGAACTTTTGGAGACCCTTCCGGGGACATTTCTGGATGGTTTTCGCGATCCGTCCACGATATCGTCGGGGTCATTTCGTGGCTTTTTCTGGATAAATTCGGGATCATTTGTTGGATCCTATCAGGTTATCAGCTCATATAGATCTTTTTTTTACTCAATTACAAAAATAAAGTGCATTAGACAGAAAAAATGTTTAAACAGACAATTTGATAAGCAGCCTAACGTGAATAGCCCATATATTTCATTTTCTCCTTGCGGACGGGGCCGCGGGTAAAGGCTAGTATATTTATAAAGACAAAAAAAACTCACGCGGAAAGAGCAGCGCAGGCTGTTCCACTTGGCAGATTCCTCAAATCGCGACATTTTTAAAATATTCGCCACATCTTGCCATTGAGCCTCCCTCACATTCCGGTCCCTGTATTGAGGCGAAAGAAAATTCAAGGTCTCCTCCCTGACCTCTAATTCCTGCAATAGCCTCTCCGTTTGCTCGGCTGTCCATTTTTCAGTCAGTTTTCTCACCCGCTTCCTTTTTTCAGTGGTATTACCGACTGGGTGAACGAAAATTGCAGAATTTGAAGCTGACTCATCCATTACGTCCTCCAACTACCTCAACCCCAAACGGCAACCCTACTCAAAAATGTCCCTATTGTAATGCTGAGTGAAATAACTTTCGTTTGATACCCATATCGGTATATCTCATGAAATTTGTTTATATTTCGAATAGGTGGCAACCCTAATTGGTAACCCTACTCAAAAATGTACCTATTGTAATGCGGAGTGAAATGCCTTTCGTTTGATACCCATATCGGTATATGTCATGCAATTTTTTTTTAAATTTCGAATAGGTGGCAACCTTGTGAAACATTCTGAGTGGCAACACCTAAGCAGAAAGTCTTAGAAGGTGATACGTTATCTCTGTGCCAAATTTCATTTAAGTCGGTTGAGCCGTTCCCAAGATCGTTCGGCTATACAAACAAACAAGAATTGCTCGTTTAATGACAGATTTGCCAGTATGTTGGCAAATCTGTTTTGTGTGTCAAACGTTGCCAACTTCGCTGGCAAACTGAAATTTGGTGGTTTTTACTTGTATGCCATTTTATCTGACAGTGAGCTGTCAAACCTGACTGCAAACGCAACTGACACTATTTGGCAGCCCGTTTTCATTATTTTGGCAACATTTGACAACATATATGCCATAACGAAAACAAGGCTTAAGTATTTCTTTGCTTGCTCTCTGTCAATGCCGGTGGCTAGCAAATAATCTTGTTTGATTTAATTGAGTTGAACGCAGAAATTTTCATATGAAATTACTTTAACGATTTTTATTGAGTACTCTGGAAATTTCATAGCAACTCGAGACTCCAGTTTTAATAATTCCTTAAATAAGTATTTCATTAATGTGTGAATATTTTTGCAGGATGATTTAAATTGCTTGGATTCATTGCAACTGTTGAAGATATTTCATAATTGCTAGCTAACGGTATTTTAAACTTCTCATAAATTCTACTTATGTTATACATTTGGTGCTGAGTGTTTACCAACTCTTACTACTCATAGAAATTGATTCTACCACGAAGAAAAATTGTGTTTACTACTCTACGGTGTTGTAATGCCGCTTTCAGTAGCATCGCCACACCACATCAATATGGTTAGTACTACTGCATACGTCTCCACTGGAACAGCGATAAGCAAGCGAATGAGAATGTAACGACAAAATGCAAGGAATCACTCGCAAGCATTCATTCGTGTGACGTTCGCCTAACCGCGAGTGCGCAAACTTCTCAAACTTTTTATATATAAACTTATATTTAAGCAGAAAGTGTTTGGATCATGTATCAATGATCGAAGGCGAGACCTATGATAAGTAAAGTCTGTGCCGCAAACAATTTGCGACGTCTGCCACTTTTCATCAATAGACGACCTCGGTCACCCACTACTTTGAAATGTCCGGAGATTGGGCGTGAAAGAACCTAGTTCATACCCCCTCCTTCTTCCAGACACAGGTGTGTCCACTGCCCCCTTACCTACAGGGCATATCACCAACCGATTCGCCATCTGCGCATCGCCGATTCTACTGACCAGCGATTGCTTGGAAGTCGTTCAGCTGACTTCTGTGCCTCGACAATTCACCAGTCCTATTCATCGACAAACACCAACCCCCGGTCCTTTGGGAATCGATCTAGCTTATCGTCATCGCCGCTTCAACGTTCACCAACCACCGGATGTTAGGAAATCGATCCCCCGTCTCGTCGTTGCCACTACCAAGCGCCTATTCAACCGTAGTAATCAACTTTACCGATCGAAACGACATTAGTCCGCTGCAAGCCCCGTCACCGTCAACCGTTACACCGTTCACCTAAAGCCGATCGCCGTTCACTGACTACACCAACAACCGTAAGGTTTCTGTCAACCGGTACACAATTCACCAGTTCCGATGCGCGTCTATCGATTCTATCGGAAGCCAAACTCTGTTAATCTATCCTACGCCTGAATACACTAATCAACGGTTGGTTACAGTTCCCCTCGAGTATTATAATTAAATAAATACAATTTTTCGATACGGTGTGTGTACATTTAAATCAAATACCACCTACAAAGTAGCGTGTATTAATTTAGAATGCAAATATGTACCTTCTCGTCTCTGGATGGGCCTAGGTGTTACCACAGCTGTCGACGAAACTCACCTTACAGTTATGAGGTGGGTTTTGTCTAAGGCTGGGGTAACGCTCAGTCAATCCAGAGTGGAGTACAGGTCCCACAAACCCCTACTGAATAAAACACAATATTTATGTGTTACGAACACACGCACACATGGCTAGAGGTGTTAGGAGGGCAGCAGCTTTCCGTTCCAAGATGTTATGAGAGGAAGGAGAGCGGCGGCTATCGGTCGTCGTAGCAGAGGAGGGATCGGTAGGGCGGTTGAACGGTGATAGGGTATGGAAGTACTGGCGGGATCAGCACGGCGGCTGAGCGGCGGTGTAGTAGTGGACGGATTGGTACGGCGGTATGGAAGCCGTGCCGGGATCAGCACGGCGGCTGAACGGCGGTAGGATAGCGGACGGCCAACGGTCGTCGTAGCAGCGGCGGGATCAGCACGGCGACTGGATGACGGTGTAGTAGCGGACGGATTAGAACGGCGTTATGGAAGCGGTGGCGGGATCAGCATGGCGGCGGAACGGTGGTAGGATAGCGAACGGCCAACGGTCGTCGTAGCAGCGGCGGGATCAGCACGGCGGTGGGGCGGCGGTAGAGTAGCGGACGTCCATCGGTCGGCGTAGCACCGGCTGGATGAAAGCAGCGGCGGCACCAGATGGGCGACGATGCGACGGCAGCGGCGGTGGGCTAAGGAGCGCGCACCAGGGCGACGGCGTAAAGGGAGGTATGCTGGTAACGGGGTTTACCTTTACAGCGGCGGATTGTTCCGGTAGTGGTAATCGTCGGTGGTATCGGATGGATCGGTCGTCAGCGGGATCGGACGGACGGGAGACCTGCGAGGACTGCAAAATGCAAATTCACTCCTTTTTTTACGGTTTGCGCCACAAAATGCTGGTAAAATACACCACTATTGTGGTGATTGCCTTGTTGCCGGAGGAATACACCACTGGCCTGCCATCAGCTGTTGGTTGCTTATGGCCATTTACCATATGATGGTTGTATTGTTGCCGCCGGCCATAAGCTGTTGGTTTTTGGCTATTCTATATAGGCATAGTTTCAGGCGCAAGTAAGAAAGAAGTACAGTGGGGGTTCAGGCGTAAGTGTGAAAAGAGGTACAGGGGGGTTATATTATTGTAACGCTACGTTAGACAGTGTTCTGTTTCAGTGTCGAAATCTATCTGAAGGCCGTATAAGCGAATGTCATAACATCCTCTAAAAGCTAAGCAATCTCTTCTTACCGCCAACAGCGCACGAATAGTCAAACTTATGTGTGTATGTGAAAATATTTGTATGTAAGACACGCACCACAAAACATATTCATTTGTGAGTCATTGCGGCTTTCGGCACTCAGTTTCTAGCCCCTTTTATTAATATTTTATGCAAAGCACTTTGCTCGCTTTTACAATATATCGCTGTTTTTTTCATGTTCCTTTATTTTACCGTAGTTTATCTCCTTTATTTTCTCATCATCCTTGTTGACGTCTCTTCATTTAACACATTCATTATAGAGATTTCAATACCACATTTTACATTTGTTTGTTGAAGTGTTGTAAATTTGCGTATCTTGGGAGATGCTATCAAATGCATGAGTGTGTGTGTGTGTTTTTTTTTGTATGTTTTTTCTAGCTCCAATGGCTTGATTCGGCCCTGTATTAGTACAATGAGTTTGTGCTGTCAAGTGCAATAAACATCAAATCATCATATATTGAAGGCCTCCATCAAACATTTGTCCAAGCTGCAACAAGCAAACTCGTCTAAACCACACCAACAACATACTTATGCAATAACCAAAAACACTGCATCAACATTAAGTACTCAGCACCAATTCACGCACTTCAGATTTTTAAAACTGTCTGACGACTGAGTGCTTCACCTGCTGGGTTATAGCGGAACAGTGGAATGGATACAAGTAAAATTTATTTTAAATAAATAACGAAAACAAAAACTAGAAAAAGTGAGTTTTTTTAAGTTTTGGCTGTTTTCATTAATTGTTGTTTTAACTATAGTCCTCCTTGTTAATTTTTTTGCCGATAGTTGTTCTCTTTTATTTGTGTTGGTTGGTTTTATTATTATTGTTGTAGTTTGTGTTGATTTGATGTGTTGGGTTCGCCAGAGCTTCGGCTGCTGAGGAAATAGGATTCGCCAAGTGCAGGACAGGTTGACAATTGGGTTGGATAATCTTTAAATTGCGCAGATATTCCTTTGAAACAAATGCGTATTCTAGGCGCCTCCTACGAAAGGCAGACCTGCCGAGGCTATATTCCTAGTAGGTGTTCTTTGTTGCTACTATTATAACTACTTTTGTTTAGGCTTTGTTCTTTTTCATTTTCGCTGTCCCATCTTTTTCCAAGAATCAAAACACTGGTTTCGCATTTAGTATAGTTCGTATGGTATTATACTTTTCCTGAAAATGGTTGCGTATTTGGTATATTTCTTATTGGTATTATACCTTTCATGAAAATGAAATGGTATATTAAGTTTGGTCTGATTCTCTAAAATTGTAAGTCCCTAAAGAAGATGAGATAAACCCACCAATAAGTGCACCGATATGACCAGGATCATGGATATTTCAATAACAGAACAATTATTTGTCGGGACCGATTAGATTGGAACACTACAGCATATATCTACCATGCAACAAATTTTTCGGAAAAGAGGGCTTTCGTAACTTCTTTCCCATTTTCATTCTTTTTTGTCCCCGTCATATATTTCTTCCTATTGTCTTTATATCTACATATTTATATATTTCACCTAAAATTTATCCATTTCATTATCTTTCTTATCGTTTCTCCTTTACTTATCGTATAAATTTCTTTTACTTTTATTTTCCTTTAGCTATATTTTTTTCTTGCTTTCGCCAGTTATTTATTTTTTTTGCTTCGTGTAATTTTCCTTAATTCCTTTTCATATTTATTATTCAACATTCTGTATCTACCTTTCTACTTAGATTTCCGCTCCTAATTTTTTCTAAGGCCTCTTTCCTTCTCCCTTTGTTTTCTTTTTTTTCTTTATTTACTCTTTTCGCTTCTCTTTTCCAGTTTGTCTCCCTTCTTGCTTTTTCTGTTTTACTTCTTTTCTTTTCTCTTTTTCCTCTGGGCTTTTCCTACATTGCATTCTCTTCTTTACGTTTTCTTTTCTTCCATTTTCCTTTTATACTTTTATTTTTAAACGTTTTTCTCAACTTTAGCTTAACATAACTTTTCTTTTTATTTACTCGGGTGCCTTTTAATTTATTTCTCTTTTTATAAATTTTTTCATAAATCCTTTGTTTCTATACGTATGCATTATTTCCATTTTTTATTTTATTCCTATTCTTCTCATTTTTATTCGTTTCTTTTCTTTTTTTCTTGTTTTATTATTTATATTTTTTTTATTTTATATTACTTCTTTTTCTTTGGCCCTTATTTTAATTTATCCGAATTTTTCCCTTCACACTTATTTTTCTTGAACCCCTTTTTTTATTTCCATTTTCCCTTTCGTCTATTTTTTTGTATCCGTGTCTGTACCATAATTTTTAATAACACTTTAATTTTTCTTTAGTATCATTCGCTTTTTTCTTGGTTCTGTCCATTAACTATCTATTATTTTCTACTTTTTTTTTATTTTCTTTTTTACTCCTCCTCCTTCCAGTTTCGTCACCGAACTTCGCATTTCTTCTGAATTTCTTTCCTGTCCACCTTTTTTATTTTTTATTTTCTTTTGTTCGTTATTTATTTTTTCTCTTACTCTTGCTCCACCTCTCTCTTTCTTTTCCTTTTTCCTTTCTTCTTTATACCTCCTAGCCTTTTCACTTTTCACTGTTATTGGTTGTTCTTCTTTTCAAATATCTTCCTTCGCTCGATTTCGGTTCTATCTTGGTCCTCCTTTTTATTTATGTAAACGCCTTTTGTTTTACTACATTTTTTTTAACTACCTTACTTATATCGTCTCATTTTATTATTTTTATACACATCCTTTCTGCTATCATTCCTCTAAATCTCCCCATCCCTCTACCTCTCACCCCAACTCCCTTTTAGTTTTCTCTGCCTCTCACTCTCACTCTCTCCCTTCATCTTCACTTCCTTATCCTTCTTCATCGTAATCTTCCTCTCTTTCCCCTACCCTCTCACTCTAACTCTCCCCTCTCCCATTTCCTAAGTCCTTACCTCTACCTCTTTGCATTCATATCTTCTCTTCCTTTGTCTATCCTTCCATCTCCTTCACCCTCTCTCTTCCTCCACCACTTTTACCCAGCGTTCGTAGCTTTTTTCTCCACTTTCGGCTTATCTTTACCTTATCTGTGTCTACCATTCCGTTTTATCTCTCCCTTAGCTTTATTCTATTTTTAAACAGTTTTATTTATGTTGACTTGACAGGCTGGCTGGTTGGATGGTTGGCACGAATTTTGTAATTGAAATTTAAGTAACTTCCCGATAAGCCACAAGCTTGAAACTCGGAATATAGTTCAGAACCCGATGACAATGCAATAATAAGAAAAAATCGCCGCTAGGTGGCGCAAGGATCGAGATATTCACAAAAATCGTATTGTGGTCCGATTTGGCTCATATTTGGAACACAAAATACATACAAGAATAGAAAGCGACATATGAAAAAAATCGCCGCTAGGTGGCGCAAAGATCGATATATTCAAAAAATCGTATTTGTGGTCCGATTTGGTCTATATTTGGAACACATAATACATACATGAATAGAAAGCGATGTATGATGTCCGATTTGGCTCATATTTGGAACAAATATTACATACAGCCCGGTAGAATTGACATCCGTTGATACCACTTTCGACAATATCCGACCAATTTTCGACATATACAATAAATGGCCTAAACATTCTTAAATGAGTAGAAAATATAGTAACGCGCCGGACGCCGCCGCCGCCGCGCCGATATTTTTGGTATTCGGCGGCGGCGTGCGAAAAACGACTAAAATCGGCGGCGGCGGAGGCGTTTATCGGCGGCGTATATCTCTACTAGGTACTAGTCATCACACTCCTCATCAATCTAGGGCGTTGATCAGGCAATTAAATAAAAGCATTGGACGCGTAAAATTTCTATTGATAATCATATATAAGACCAACTGAACCCTAATCAGGTTATGCTACGTCTCACATTTTTAGAAATTTCACGCGCCCAACGCTTTTATTTAATAGTCTGATCAACGCCCTAGATTGATGAGGGGTGTTATGATTAGTACCTAGGACCTACCTAATTATTTTCTAGCTTTTAGTATTATTATTATTTCATGTAAGTATTGTTTTCAATAAAACCGTATAACTTAAACATTTTTTTAAATTATTTTATTTTAATACATAACACACTGTCATTAAATTTTTGCTCAGGACAATATTACGCAATATAAAGCCAAATATATACGCATACAAGCATAGATTATCAAAGCATCCTCTCCATGACAAACGTGTTTATTTCGACTGGCGTTGATGGTTTCTTGTAAATGCGCCCGTCAACATTGATACGTATGGCGTACAACTCAAACAAATAAATACTTCAACCACGTCAAATGCAGCGAACACTTACGAACATAAATACTTTTTCCGTGCACTTGATAAATTTATCTGTTGAGGTGTGCACATACATTTGTATGTGTGTGCGCATGTGTAAGTGCGTTGCATTAGCATCATGTTGTATTTGCTGCATCATTTTACTATTTTTCTATATACATATATATTGATATAAATGATATTTTAATTAATATCACTTAAGATATTCCTCTTGTTCAGGAGATAAGAGCATACGCTACGCACATGCATATTTATTTACAAATGTTGCATGAATGGTGGTGGTGGCGACAAAGAGTCGTAGGAACAGGAGCAGCAACAGCTTGCAGCAATGGAGATAATTTACATACCAAGGTACGACGTGTCCTTATTGGCAGTAGGCAGCTTGACATTCACTGTTTGCCGCTTGCAAACTCAAGAATTGATGGAACGTTTTATTGATACGAAGTGATGATCTGCAGCCTATACTCAATAACGTTGTTGTTGTTATGGAAAGTAATATCAAGCTGAGATGCTGGTCAGGTCTCCTAATGCGGCAGTTACTCACGAACGTACGTACCAAAAATGTGTCAGCTGACACGACCTATCTTATGAGTGTGCAATGTAAACGAAAACTCACCGACGTGCAACGCCCGTACGTGCGTAGCATGGAACGTAGAAATCAAAACAATTTTGATTTTTTCCGTAAGAACTTATCAGCTGTTCGCTCTCTCCCTAGACAGAGTTGCCTAGTAAACTTTTGTGCGCTAATTTTTGACCGAAGCATGCATGAAAAATGGTCAATGGCAACAGTTCTTATCTGTAAACAATACACACACAAATATGTTATGTACATGTACACAGACGCACACATTGATTCCTACGGGCTTGAGGGTTCGGTCAAACGTGTTTCGTGCGACAAACGTCCGTACGTACGGCACACGTCGGTGGGTAATTGCCACTTAAGACGTTGATCACGAATTACCGGTAATATGACGCACTCAATAAACGAAAATGCAAAATGAATTGTTGTTGATATTTATGCTGTTGTTTTTGTTGTTGTTATAGTTGTTGTAGTGATAGCACTTTCGCTAATGGAGCCACATTTGTTTAACTCATTTCAGTTTCATCTTTATGTGTTAACCAGCCATGACAGCGCCGCACTATTTAAGTCATTGTTGTTGTTGTTGTGGCATTAACGCTCAAGGACACAGGCGCTTGCGCATACGCAAAAACTTGAAAAAGTCAATTCAGATTACGTTGCGATTAGCTGAAGCCATTTTATTAGTGAGATCAATAAAATTAACATGAACTCAATAGCGTCTCATCTCTAAAAAAGTTCACGTCACTGAATTTGCATAACTTTATGTATCTAGATAGTAACTATGTATGGTTTTGGGGCTTTCCATGCTAACTATCATAAATATACGAAAAAGTAGTTTGAGATCTTTTCAGTAGAGACCTGGACGTGTGTATCTTAAGAAAAGTTTTGCATTACAAAATTTATAGGTCAGCACCTGGTCGCGGTACAAATCACAGTGGATATGGATATAATTGGGTCGACGCCATCAAATTATTGGCTGCAGCTCACTTCCCAAGGTCCCTATCGACCTCCACAAGTCATTGCTTGCGACGCGGACTCCCATATATAATGTAGGGCAGATCTGATACTAACGCAAAAGGTGAGTTCTTACTAGAATATATAGCCAGTAACGATTCAAGCTTATACAACGTTGGGAGCAGACCGTCGTTTGTCACAAGAGCAAGGGATGAAGTCCTGGATATAATACTTGGCAACACCCTAATTGAGAACCTAGAATCAAAATGCGGTGTTTCTTCAGAAACCCTCCAATTTAGTCTGAAAAAAAATCCCAGAAAAACAGACCAGGGTAGTTATAATAGTATTATTGAGGCAAATGTAATTAGCCTCAAAACGAACAGAAGTACAAGTTGAACATAGATAAAGCTTAGAGTTGAAAAGGTCAATCAAATAATGATCGATGCTTACAACTCCAGTCGTCGGATGTTCACAGAAAAAGTAGGAATATATCTTTCTGGTGATCGCTTGAACTAACGCTGCTGAGGGAGAACGTTCGCTAACTTTTTAATGACTGAGATGAATATACACAAAAGCTAACCGAGTTCAACAAATAGATTATAAACGCTAAGAGGAAAAAATTTGGAATTTCTGTGAAGGAATTCCCAGCACTCCTGCGGTGCCAAATCTTCAGAAAACATTTTCCAAATAAAAGGAAGATATTAATTTAGCATTAAAGCTTCCAGACGGTACCTATGCCAGTTCAGAGGAAGAGCGAGCAGCTGGAAGAGCATTTTCCCGATTCACCCTCGCAAGTTTTAGCACCCGTATTGCCCCATAAGAAAACCAATCCCATCGGACTGGCAGTTAGCCATTACTTTAGCTCTATTTCAACTGTTGACGGAAATCCAAATAACGTTCGTTTCGGGGATATCGACGGTCCGTTCGACAATAAGTCTCACGAAAGTGTAAAAATATCCTGGGAACCTTTTAAGCCCAGGTAACGAACAACGCAGTTCAGGTTAATACTACAAAGGGGTGTCCCCCAGGAGGAGTTTTGTTACCCCTTCTATTGAGCCTAGTATTGGATGAACTCCTGCAAAGTCTGACAAGTGCTGACAAAACTCCAACGACTGGCATGTTTATGCATCACGTGGGCTATGCGTACATTCCCCACAACAGCATTTAAGACTCTGCTTGTCCAAACCCAGCTGCACGTAGCTAAAGAACACTCAGCCAAGTGAAGCCTCCTGAATAATGCATATATATTATCCCATCCCGCAGATATGAAGATAGTGCAGCGTATAAAAACCTAAAGCTTTCGCTGGCTAGCCGCGATGCTGAAAACGCAGTTTGGAAGCATAGGGAGTGGATGCTGAGTTGGGAGAGCCAGGGTATTAACGAAAAAGCCAAACTTTTCACATAGACTTTGAGGGCGTGCGCTTTTATGGAGTGTTAGATGCAGAATCCATTGCTGCGGTGAGTTGCCATGGAAAGAGCCATATATGTTTAGGTAGAAACGAAATCTATATCTACAAAATGGATTGTCCGTTGATTGTCTATATGTCCATACTAAAAAGCATATGTCCAAACGACGGATTAGCAAACTCAAAGAAGATCGCGTTTGCATTCGTATGTGCATTAAGTGTGACATTAAATTATCGCATTCTTAATCTTTTTTTAGCTTTCAGCGATAATGCGTTGTAAATGGTTTTCAATGGGCAACTAATCAGCATAAAATGAAGATATATTTACAGATTTTGCAATTGAATGAATTTACTTTTGTGTGATCATAGCTAATTTTTATTTGCTTTCTGTAAATGAGTTTTGTCTTTATTGCAGTCAATTAATTTAGATTCGTTTGATATGATCAACTGATGAGATGTTCATGGTGATGATGATGGGGATATGTGATTTGCATTAATGGGTTTATACTATAGTGGGTAAATATGCCAGTGAACATACATACATAGATATAGACATGGTTAGTTTCTTCAGGAATGGAATGAAGTTGTGGTAGATGCATTTTTCTTGACGGTTAGGGAGGAGTAAGATACGTTAATAAGTGAGGAACGACTATCAGGTGGGTTTGGTCAAAGTCTGAGGTGTGCTGTGTCAATTCAGAGTCGCGGGGAGGTCCCACTTTCCCCACCTATATAAATATAAAGTAAACTTATGTATTGATTTCGAACAAACATACACAACTCGGCTCTTAAACCAAAAGCCCCATAATATTAAGTACAGTAGCGAGAGGGAGACAGAAGCAGAGGGCGGCTCACCATCGAGTGATGACTGCAGTATTAGTAGTGATTCTAACGGCGTAAAATCTCGCCAATGAGTGACAACGGCAAAATTAGTAACAATAACGTTCGGAGTTAGGATGTCTAAGACTAACTACATGTAGCTCGAAGGTTCCACTTGGGCAGTGAGAGGACCGATCTTAGCACTCGACATGGTACTAGGGAAGTCCTGCCTGCCACATGCATTAGTACGTGCTTCCCTCTCACCTGAGCAGAGTGCAAAAGTCCCGTCTTAGTGAATAGAAATGTTGGCAAAGGAGGGGTTTCCTTATGGACAATGGGGAAGGCGTTCTGAAGGAGCAAACGTGCCGCCTATGAATAAATTGAAAACTGCTTCCTATTTCGTGACAGCGAATAATTGCGCGATGGTTTTTTGTGTAGATATTTATGCAGTGGATATAAATGTATGTCAATATAAAAAATAGGGCGGAAGTAGAGCGGGAGGGTTTGCGCAAAGGTGCGAAAATGGTAGAACATATTATACACGTGTATATCGATGGTTCCAAATTAACTGCGTCGATCCAAAAATATGTAGATCCTACAGGCTGCCAGAACATTGCAGTGTCGTACAGGTGGAAACCGTCGCCATGAAGAAAGCAGCTTATATTCTGAAAGAAGCGTGCTTAAGCTGCAGTACAAGCAATAATCCCACAGTACTTTATCAAGAAGTGTCCTGGAATGCAAAGAAGCATTGGAGAGACTTCGTGCAGGCTGGTCCATTTATGCTGATTTTCCGGTATAGTGGGATAGAAGGGAAAGTAAATGCTGACGAGTTGGCAGACCAAGGTGCGGCACTCGATGAATCGACGGCAGCGATCCCAATCCCTTTGCGATAATCCAAAAGGAGGCAGGAATTTGATATGATCCATTAAGCAGGAAAGGCGGGGACAGAAACACGGTACTATAAAATCAGGCTTTAGACTCACAATGGCATAATAGATGGACACTGCTTTTGGTCATCATGAGTTAAGTCTTGTCAAAAACCGCAGATGTAGAAAGTGCGAGCTGCAGGAAGAAATGGTTGAGCTTATTCTGTGTTCGTGCCCTTCGCTCGTAAGGTCAAGGTTGCCGCTACTAGGGGCGGCAGTGTTGTCAGATCTAGAGACAGCAATTTAGCTATGTCCTAGAAAACCTCTTGTAGTTGGCAAACGGACGGGATTATTTTATAACATAAGCTCTGGTTCCTAGTTGGCGATTTTTCGTTTGGTCGTCAAAGAAATTCTGGTGACACTATAAACACAATCTGTCTACGTGCGGTCCAGGTCAACCTAACCTAATCAAAAAGAAGGCACGCTTCTAGAGAGCAGCTCACTTCATTCTTCAAACATAACTTCGCAAAGTTTCCAATACTAAAACGAACCATGAACGAGGTATTTGAGATACATAGTGGTCAACTACGCCAACTGCGCTATTTACCTTAGTAAAGTTACAAAGACCTCGCTACAAAAGGTACTGCAATTTTTATAACTTTTAGCGTTTTTGCTAATTTGCATTCAAAAAGGTTATCTGAGTCATTATATAAAAAAACGTGCATGAAAATTTCATCTTGTTGCTAAATGCAATGGCTTCAAAAATGATTGCTTTTCATTTCCCATTTCAGTGCGCTTTTTATGGATCATGAAAGGAACTATAACGATGTATTAAATAAATTACTGTTCGTATGCGAAACTGCCTTCATTCGCATTGTTTGAAAATATTTTTTCATCAACAAAAATTTTTTTTTGCAAAATACACGTAGTTGCTTATGCTTATTAACGCCGCACCATAACAAAGCATTTTACTTTTATGCATATGCATGTGTGCTTATGTAAGCTTTTTGTGATGACAGAATCGGAATACTTGAAGAATCGAGATCGTCAAGTGCGGTTCTCAGATCAATCAGGTAAACCGACCAGTTCCAATTTGGTCCCACTACGACTCCCACTCTCAACTTCCAACTACACACTCCCTGATGCTCCCGCTAACGCTCCCATTCCCTCTTCTAGTCTCACTTCCAGTTCAACTCTCATTTCCTTTACCTCTCTCAATTAAACTGCTTCACCTGGCTGACTGATTTCAAAATCTTTCCTCTCTCCCAGCCACTCCCAGCCACTCCTAGTCCACATTTGGTCTATATCTCAAAGAAAGGCTCCTTGTCGAACCCCCGAATATGAAACAAATAGCCCCGTAAATAAGATTTTTCCAACAAACCGGCCACATGTTCCCTTCCCGTAAAGAAAAGTTTCTCAAATATTAAGCTAGGCAAAGAGTTTTAGTTATTTTGTCATCATGAACGGGTTTCTGAGCAACACGCGATCATAATCATAATATTTGTGTACGAGTATTTATAATTATGTCGGAATGGACAAGGTTGCGAGCAGCGGTGTACAACTTTGAAACAGCAGTTATGGTTGTGCTGCATTGGAGAAGGTTGGCAAGGCCGCGTTTCCAAGCCACCCACCCTAATAAATATTTAAAGCAATTGGAAGATTCGGAAACGTTCGAGCATTTCAAAGCTTGATCTGCATGGGCTTATACAAATTGGATGAAAATGTCTCGACGGCCTGGACGTTGATCATTACCTCCCCAAGCAACAATGGGGTTATCAACCAAACTTCTTTCAAGTATTACCATACATATTACACCAAATATCTTACGTTTAGCGAATGCTAAAAGAAGAAATACTTCTTTCTTCGAAAAACTTGAACTTAATAACATTTATTATTTTAAGTTAACATATCAACATGATCTCATCGAACGTAGTCTCATGCGCTTGAGTAGAATACGAATATTGACTTGTTTGATTGTACCGCGCTGAGTTATCTTGTAGTAGACTCCACAACAATATCTTCAAAAGAATCGATAAAGTTGCTGATGCAGACGCGGGTCCGGTATTTACGAAGGCATTACAAAGGACGCAGTGGACCCTGCGGTTGTCGTGACTGTAACTCGAGCAAAACTTTAAGGTTAGGGAGTTTGGATTAAATTAAGGAATAGGAGTAGTTTCAGCGGTAGTAGGTACAAATTTAGATATAGTTTCAGCCACCGCCAACATTGTAGGTTGGATTTCCTTAACTATACGAGTTTGTGAACTCTGTGAATGTGCCTCAGCAGTTATCGGCCGCGTTCCAGGCGAATTGAAAGATATTAACTCTTTAGTCAGAAATAGTGTTCAAAAGGAAGATGAAGTTCCTTGCCAATCTCAAGGAAGTTAATTTTAGTCGTGCTGAAAAGCTTAAAGAGATCGACTTCAGTAGCTCTACACTCTGTACAAGAGCAGCGAAATCACTTCCTATCATGACTTGACTTAAAACAATTCCTCTCGTCATACTAGATCGTTAATGTGTGTTATGCGGCAGTTACCCACCGACGTGTGCCGTACGTACGGACGTTTGTCGTACGAAGCACGTTTGACCGAATTCCTCAAGCCCGTAGGAATCAATGTGTGCATCTGTGTACATGTACATAACATATTTGTGTGTGTATTGTTTACAGATAAGAAACTGTTGCCATTGGCCAGTTTTGGCATGCATGCTTATGGAAACATCAACTTTTTCCAATTTAATTTTTGATATTGTAGAAGGCCGGAATAAATATTAAATAAGTATAAATAGATTACATATTTATAATCTGCACTTTTACATAATTATTTCGAATTATTTTCACAATTTTTCAAACTTTAATTAGGTGTTTTTGCATAAAAGTGCCAAACGGTCAAAAATTAGCGCACAAAAGTTTACTAGGCAACTCTGTCTAGTGAGAGAGCGATCAGCTGACACGTTCTTACGGAAAAAATCAAAATTGTTTTGATTTCTACGTTCCGGGCTACGTACGTACGGGCGTTGCACGTCGGTGAGTTTTCGTTTACATTGCACACTCATAAGATAGGTCGTGTCCAGCTGACACGTTTTTGTGGTACGTACGTTCGTGAGTAACTGCCGCATTAGACTACCACCTTTCTCGCAGGCTACAAAAACTTCTGATTCGGTTTAAAATTAAAACGCACACAACAACAGGGGCCAGGTTGGCGGAAGGTTAATCGAGGAAATCCTCAAGATGGCGATAAGAAATGCATAGCGCTCACTCAATGTTCCAGTTTTGAATGGTATTAAGGACATGTTTGTTCGGTTTTCCGGATATGGCTTCTCAGTTCCGTACATCACTGGCATATACATATCTATGTACAAAATATTTGTGACCGATTTTTATCGAATGACATTACAGATTTCCATAAAAAATTATTTTATTACCAACAATACCAGCGGGCGAACGAACACAAGTCATTCGCACTCAATGTATGACGGTTAGTTTCCTTATGTGCGGGCAAGCTTGGTGGCTTTGTTATTATTTTTGTTGCCGACTACATTGGCCCTGAATGAGCTGATAAAAATTACAACTCATTATAATACAAAGCATCTGTCTGCGCTCAGGGCATACAAGAGGCCAAATGCGGGTAAAAACGAGAGCATTGATGCAAACAACATTCATCGGAGCCAATCGGATGGAAAAAAGGAGGCGGACAAACGAATAGTTGGCGGATGGGCTGCTGTTACGTTGACTACTGGTAATCAGTCTCAACGCTGTTGGTTTGGTCAAGTGGCTGTGGTAGCCAATGTTTATATTTGTTGGTTGGACGATTATATGATCGAAGTGCTTACATGTGAAACGCCGACAAAAGGCCGTGCCGACATTCAGACACACACACCTTCACATATGTATTTACATATGTATGTGATATCATATCCATATATGTAGGTCCATATATTGATCTTTTTGTGGATATAATAACGCCCTTTTTACCACCTTCTACAAGCCATTGTACTGAACATTGCAGTTGATGTCGGGCTTGTTGCTTGTTTGGCTGTGTGTAGTTGTGTGCTTTGTCGCTTAAAAAAAAACCATAGCTTATGTAAGCCTTATCTCATTTGATCAATCAGAAAGGTTTGAACTTAAACATGAGACTGCAATTTGTAAGATATGAGTTATATCGACAGTTTCTTACATTACTGGCGCTTACCGTCTAAGCGACTAGTGCTCTTTTTTGGACACTGTGGCACCGCAATAACCTCAACTGGCTCGAGGAAGTCAGGCTAATCCTGTTCATATGTCCACATCCTATGAGACCGCCGTTAAGCATAATGTCTCGGAGGGGAAAACGCGATTTCATAGCTAGTGCCTCGCATATGCGTTTCTCTGCGCTTCCTTTCAGCATGCATCAATAGCGTCATAACTATACACGCCACTTACTCACACAGACTATGTGTCTGTACATCCAGGGAACCACAGTGGAAGGTACCTCCCAAAAACTTTGGTGACAGTGAGTATTTTACCGTGAAATCGCGGGCGATGACGTTACTTGTTCTGTGTTTTCCAAATCGGTAGGACAGTGTGGATAGGAAAGATCTTTTTTGCGCTTCCGCTCAACATATTCCGTTACATTCCGAACTATGGTAAAGGTCCAGCCCCCTTTCTTCTATTCATCTCACCGTTCTTGGCATTTAAATATTGTTCGTAACTTTATGACTTTTCTTGGCTTCTTCAAATGGTCGCCCTATTCCAATGTTATATAGATCGCCCATTTCACTTGACAGTAGATTTACTGGTATTTCCCGAGATGAAACAAGGATCTCATCGCCCGAAAAGCACCTCCTATTCATTTTGCAGTTAGTCCAATTTCTGGGAACTGCTACGAAGATAATATCAACGAAAATTTCTATGCCTAAGAGAAGTTTGATTTGTAGTACACCATCATACATCGTATTGCATAGTGTTGACGATAGAACAGATCCCTGAGGGCACCGCCGGTGGTGATGTGCTTTCTTGTTTCCTCGTCGCTTAAATAGCTACCAATTATGCTGTGCAGGTAAGCAGGTGTGTCAAAGATTCGTAGCGCTGTCATTATTTTTACTACTATAATTTGACCTCCGGTTATAGCATTACGAGCAATATTAAAGCTGTTTGTATTGCATCTATGGTGGATCTTGATTTTCGAAATCCACAATGACTTTTTGACTAGCCAACTAGGCTTTCAAGGTTCTGCTGTAGACGCTCCCTAATAATACGCTCGAGAATGGATTATCGAAACCAACATACAAAGTGGCCTGTATGTGGGCGGCTTTTGTTGTAGACCTTATTCAGCTTCAATCCAGATACTTATTATCAGCAACTATATTTCTTTCATTCAGTACCTGTTGGTCTGCAATTTATGGGATTTCCATAGCTTCAAGGTCCAGTAATATCGTGTCGGGAAAAGAGTTTCGACGATTGTTCTCATTAGTGTGGATCATATAGGTTGCTCTGATTTCTGTAATTTAAGCGCTTAATATTGAATTTTGGTTGAAATTTATATCGAAGAACAGTGACATGGCGAATGCGCCGATACTTTCTTGGAAGGCACTCAAATATAAAAGTAGTGTGTGTATATTTGACCACTCACGTACTTACAATGCGAATCTAGGGTCCACATTGTGCTGTTTATGAGGTAACAAGAAAGGAGATTATACATGTAAAAGATTTGTTATACTCAGTTGAGCAGAGCTCACAGAGTATATTAACTTTGATTGGATAACGGTTGGTTGTACAGGTATAAAGGAATCGAGATAGATATAGACTTCCATATATCAAAATCATCAGTATCGAAAAAAAATTTGATTGAGCCTTGTCCGACCGTCCGTCCGCCCGTTAACACGATAACTTGAGTAAATTTTGAGGTATCTTAATGAAATTTGGTACGTAGGTTCCTGGGCACTCATCTCAGATCGCTATTTAAAATGAACGATATCGGACTATAACCACGCCCACTTTTTCGATACCGAAAATTTCGAAAAACCGAAAAAGGTGCCATAATTCATTACGAAAGACGGATAAAGCGATGAAACTTGGTAGGTGAGTTGAACATATGACGCAAAATAGAAAATTAGTAAAATTTTGGACAATGGGCGTAGCACCGCCCACTTTTAAAAGAAGGTAATTTAAAAGTTTTGCAAGCTGTAATTTAGCAGTCTTTGAAGGTATCACGATGAAATTTGGCAGGGAACGTTACTCCTATTAAAATATGTACGCTTACTAAAAATTAACAAAAATCGCAGAACGACCACGCCCACTTAAAAAAAAATTTTTTTAAGTCAAATTTTAACAAAAAATTTAATATCTTTACAGGATATAAGTAAATTATGTAACATTCAACTCCAGTAATGATATGGTGCAACAAAATACAAAAATAAAAGAAAATTTCAAAATGGGCGTGGCTCCGCCCTTTTTCATTTAATTTGTCTAGGATATTTTTAATGCTATAAGTCGAACAAAAATTTACCAATCCTTGTGAAATTTGGTATGGGCTTAGACTCTAGGACGATAACTGTTTTCTGTAAAAATGGGCGAAATCGGTTGAAGCCACGCCAGTTTTTATACACAGTGGACCGTCTGTCCTTCCGCTCGGCCGTTAACACGATAACTTGAGCAAAAATTGATATATCTTTACTAAGCCCAGTTCACGTACTTATCTGAACTCACTTTGTATTGGTATAAAAAATGGCCGAAATCCGACTATGACCACGCCCACTTTTTCGATATCGAAAATTACGAAAAATAAAAAAATTCCATAATTCTATACGAAATACGGAAAAAAGGGATGAACATGGTAATTGGATTGGTTTATTGACGCAAAATATAACTTTAGAAAAAACTTTGTAAATGGGTGTGACACCTACCATATTAAGTAGAAGAAATGAAAAAGTTCTGCTGTGGCGAAATCAAAAGCCCTTGGAATCTTGGCAGGACTACTGTTCGTGGTTTACATAAACAAATAAATTAGCGGTACCCGACAGATGATGTTCTGGGTCACCTTACTTGTTTTTTACTGAGCTTTTTTGCTATCAATGCTTTACTTCGATACTCTTAAATTAGTACAGGTATCGGGTATAAGGCGCTACACAACACTAGTATGTAGTGATATGTTCTGCAATGCTTAATTATTGATTCGCTCTCGCTTAGATACAATATAACGTACATGTAAAGCTGAGAGCTATTGCAATAAGCTCTTTTTCAGTAGCTTAAGACCATTCACTTTTTATAGGACTTATAGTTATGCAGAGCATCTGTTGTTAGTTACCTTATTTTAAGATTTATCCCTCATCCGAGCAAGCAGTGCCGTCGCCTTATAAATTATTTCTTACTATTGCTAATACAATTTTTTGCTGGCCACATTCAACTTTCATACGTCCGGTTTACAGGATATGAGTGCTTATTAATTATGGGCAATTACGTATTGTAATAATTTTTAATGACTTCATCGCCTATGAGTATGGATATTTTGTTTGTGTGGCATGAATGAAAGAGAATTTCAAGTGAGGTAAATTGGATTTGTGAATTAAAAAAAATATACACAGATACGGTTGAAATGTACTAATTTGATATGAGGTGAAAGAAGATAATATACATATGTAGTTATATGTGAGTACTTATGATAGTACTTATGCATAAAGGTATAATGACCTCACTCGTACGTAAGTTTCGAAATTTAGAGGTATTCGTTGTTTAAACGGAAGCACGTACCAAGGAGAGGCAAAAGCTGTTAACAGGACCACGGAAGGGGAGATTGAGTAACTTTCATTATGAATAGAGATATCTCATAGCATAATTCATTGTAAGGTCTTAATGTTAGACGAATGATTTAAGAAATATGAATATGAAAAGGAATAGGAATAGGAAAGGAAGAGGGAAAGGAAGAGGAAAAGGAATAGGAAAAGAAATGAAATAAGAATAGAAATACGAACAGGAACATAAACAGAAACAGGAAGAGGAATAGGAATGGGAAAAGGAATCGGAATAAAAATAGAAATAGGGATTGGGATAGGAACAGAAACAGGAAGAGGAATAGCAATAGGAATATGAGTAGTAATAAGAAAAGTGTAATACAAAAGGGGAAGAAAAAGAGCCAAAAGAGGGAAGCGAAAAACAAATGAAAGTTGTAAGTAAAGGAATACTTCATATCACATTCACAAGCGAAAGCACCCTGCTTCGAAAGAAAATCTGCTTGTTCATCACATTCATATCCCCGATGACTCCAATGTATTCATTCACAAGCTGAAATAATGAGGATACTCCTCAACGATAAGCCTCTTGTAGACGTTCCCTCCGCAAACTTTTATTTCATGGATTTCTGGCAGAATACTAGTGATGTAGCATCGTATTGGTATCGATTTCTTGATGTTCGACCCAAAGTTTGCAGCTCTAGTTTATTCGTCGCCAGTTTTCGGTCCATCCCTGAAACAGACCTCTGAGGCAGGGTCATTAATTGGATTCCCTGTCTCCCAAAGAGTTATGTTTACAGTTTGATGGCTTAGTGCAGTCATTCTTTCTAGGGAATAGAATAGGGAAGGCCGGTATTTCCACTAAGGCACTAAGTGCATCATCACACCCGTTATGCTAATACAAACTAGTCGATGCACTTGCCTAATTTTGTTATTGCTGTTCTTTTCGTGGTCTTCGGCCACCAACTAAGGATGCATAGGTGACTGTTGGTTCCACAGCAGTATTAAATGTCCAGTATAACCATTTGAGAGATAGCCCCCATGTTTTCCCAATTGAGTGCAAGCGAAAAAAATTGTGGTTGCTTTGTGACATTTAGCATTACACATGAGGTTCTGTCCGTGTAACCCTTAGGATTTTTCTTCTATTGAAATCTGCTGCCGCCCAGAGATGGCTCTGCAATGGATAGTTTTTCTTCTACGGGTAAAAGGCACTGGGACAATTTTGTAAGAAGCGGGAAACAATTTCTTTTAAATGCAGTTAAGGTCAAATTTCGGTCAGCATACTGTTTCCCCGAATTTGCGAGCCTAGAATAAACTTTAATCTCTTCTTAAGGTATTTACCGCAGCCAACTCTACTCTTACGCTTCAGTTATTTATTTGAACTGTGATTCTGACCTGTGCAAATATTGAGGTATGATATGGAGAAAACCTCACTGCCGAAAACTGCCTACAAAATCAGAAAATTAAAACTTACTTCAACTAATGTAATAGTGGCATCAAGTAGAGTCTGTTTGTGAAAGTGCTTAAAATTTTGATTGAAATTTCTTACTTCACACACAGAGTATTCAAGTACTTAGTATAATTTTTTTTTAAATTAGGGCTTCATTCTGTATTTCGAAAGATCAGCTCAGACAAACGATTCGCCTCCAAACGATTTCGTCTAGAAATGCATTCTCTATCATTTTCGTTCTGCCTTTACGTTTCATACTTTATTTCAAACAGGAAGGCGAAAGCAATTGTCAAATGAAATGTTGGCATCGTTTGACATGGTGCAAATACACCAGCTTTTCATCTCTGAGGTGAAACGAACGTTCGTTTCGTAATATAAAATGAGGCCCTTAATCAAATGACAATATTCATATCATAACGACTCATAAGTGTTCTTACTCTTTAGCAAGCCACATTAAATTTCTCGCACCATTATCACATTCAATTCAACTCTCAAATATAATTGGAAACTCTTTAGAAATGCTTGCAATAATGCTTTTGGCAGTCGCTCAATAAATTCTATTTAAATAAATATTTGATATGGCACTTTTGATTTCAATTTATACTTTCATTATGATTGCACAACTTGAACTTGATTGTCATCAACGTAGCAGACTTCAATATAAATATATGTATATTTCACTTTCAACTACATAGCTCTTTAATAGAATTACAGTCGTATAGATTTCATTGTTATTGCATTACCTTTATGCTACTTTGTTGTTTTTGTTGTTGCTGCTGCGGCTATTGTTGTCAATGTAGTCACAACATGCGCTTGTACTCTAAAATCTCTCACTTCCAATTCCTCTATAACGCCTTTGTCGTTTTACTGCCGTTGACAGTCGTGACGACCTTGCTTTCATTTTCCCAAAATTGGTACCTCTGTTTAAACAGGGGGCGGCTTCTTGACTACAAATATCTCGTCCTTGCGTTTCCTTTTCATTACTTCAGTATTGACTACAACTGTTATCTGCTACTGTGAGATTATTGATTGAGAATCACTATCCTATCAAGTTTCTGTTGCCAACTGTATGTTATTTCTTCAGATCTTTTTTCAAAAAGGTGACATCTCAAAATTTTATCGAAAAACTCGGACTCAAAACATTTTCACCTCAAATAGGATACTTTTTCATATTGGAATGGCCTTATTTCAAACAAAAGTTGCAGGGGTCGGCTTTTGCGAAAAAAAATTCATAAATGGCCACGTAAAGCAAAAGCGGAAAAACATTTATTTAAAAATGTTTTAGTATATATGGCAAAATGCCACACCCTTGGTAGGTTAGGTTGAACTGGCCCGTCTGTGAAGACCTCACATACACTGAATAAGCCCATAGTGTTATTAGAGTTTTTTTAACGACGAAACTGAAAATTCATATATACATATATATACTAGAGTACAGGCAGACTTTGATTTGCCGGAAAACTGGTTTTGCCTACCTTTAAAATTCATCTTCGCTTCCCCTCTTCACTATCTATCCCGTTTCTCTTCTTCTATATTCCATTTTAAACGGTTTATTTAGCTTAACGTGACAGCGGCCGCCGCACGGCCGTTGTGAACGAATTTTGTAATTAAAATTTAAGTAATTCCCGATAGATACAAGCTTGAAATTTGGAATATAGTTCAGAACCCGATGACAATGCCATTATAGAAAAAAACTCCGATAGGTGGCGCATGGATCGCAATATTTCAAAAAATCGTATCTGTTGTCCGATTTGGTCCATATTTGGAACACATAATACATATATGAATAGAAAAAGGCTTGTGAAGGTCGCCGCTAGTTGGCGCAAGGATCGATATATTCAAAAAAAATCGTATTTTTTGGTCCGATTTGGTTCATATTTCGAACAAATACTCCATACATGTATAGAAGCGACCTATGATGTCCGATTTGTCTCATATTTGGAACAAATATTGCATACAGTCCGTAGAAGTGACATCAAATATTTTGGAGTTCGAGGAGGGACAGCATACGTGGCGCAGACTCGAGTAAGTCTTTTGTTAGTATTGAGGACTTAGATTGTAACAATTGTCAGGAAAGATTCCTTGTATAATGAGTCACTAAATGAAATAAATAGATGAGAAATAATAGGCAACTAATAGTGACTAAAAAGTGGAAAATAAAATAATTATTTTAGTTAAACTGGTTTATTGAAAATATACTGTAACGAATGTTAGCAGCACTGAGCGATGCTATCGTCTCTAAGCGGATGCTAACCAGTGACGTGAATGCACATCAATAATTCAATCATTAGTATCTACATAAACGAATAAATAATTGCGTCTACACATATGTACGTATACGAGCAGCGGAGCGGCAATGCACAAACACATGCATATATCTTATTTGAGTTGTCACAAGAGAGAGCAATAATTTGTGCACGTAGTTGTGGCTGGCGATTTTGTAGCCGAACTAACTAGTAACTTCTGGAAATCGAAGAGCCTAGAAGTATGCAGCGTAAACTATAAAAGCGGGCAGGCGAGTAAGAAGTAATTCAGTTTGATTTGAGTTGTCAAGCAGTTTGATTAAGACGATATCTAGCGAGCAATAGCAGTGTTATTTTGAACAGTAGAGTTTCATTGAGCTATCAATCAGTGTGGTTATTAAGCAAGCTATTCGTTGCACAGTTTGTTATTGTAAAGTACTTTAATAAAGGCCATTTTGCATTATTACAAATTGGAGTTATTTATTCAACATTTAGTGATTCGAACTTAGCAGAGGATTGCAAATAAGAGGATTTACAAGCAAATTCGTTACAATACTTACATGAAGTAATAATAATACCAAAAGCTAGAAAATAATTAAGTAGGTCCTAGGTACTAGTCATCACACTCCTCAATAATCTAAAAATTTCTATTGATAGTGATGTGTAAGTATGACCATCTCAACCTTAATCAGGTTATGCTACACCTCACATTTTTAGAAATTTCACGCGCACCAACGCTTTTATTTAATTGTCTGATCAACGCCCTAGATTGGGTGAGGAGTGTGATGACTAGTACCTGGGACTTACCTAATTATTTCTAGCTTTTAGTATTATTTTTACTTCATGTAAGTATGTTTTCATTAAAACCGTTTATCTTAAAATTTTTTTTAAATTATTTTATTTCTTATTATTTCTACACATCCCATAAATAATTTGTCTTTCTCCTTACCCAAACACAGTCCCACTCCCACTGCCATTCCTACTCCCACTCCAACCCCCACTCCTGCTCTCCCTCCTACTCTCATTACCAGTCCCACTCCCACACCTAATCCTACTCCCTCTAAACTTAAAACTCCCATTCCCACTTGCAGTCCTTGTTCCACTCCCACTACAACTCCCTATCCTCCCATTATCTATCCTGTCTGACCCAATTTCCTCATATATGGAATGTCTGATTCACCTGACCGACTGATTTCAATATTTTTGTTTGAAAAACTCACTTCGAAACTAAATGGAATTAACGCGGTTTTAAAAATCGCATTCATATATACATACATATATATATATATAAGTATATATTTATAGATGACTGCCCCGTTCTTCATCCCGATAATATTCTTTTTTGCCATGTTACTACTATACCAGTAAACAGAGACATTTGTCATGTAGCTTCTGCCAAAAAAGCTTTTTATCTTATTGCCTCTCCTTCCTCCCGTCCATGTTTGATAACTGTCTCTACACAGGATCTTAACCCTTTCACTTCATCTTTTTGTTTTTGGTTCTAAAAATCCAATTTAATCAAATAACTGCCTTATTTGACCTCAGTAGTCATAAGCAATCGCAAGTTAAATTTCGAAATAGGTTTTTGAGCATGATGCCATATGGCATCAATTTCCTTAAGGGGAGAAAAAAGTTCCACAGTAAATATTTTTTTACAAGTGTTTATATTTATTCAAAAAGTATTTTCTATGTTTACATTTCAGTTTTTACATTAACAACTTAAAGTAAAATGCAATTATATAAAAATTCAATTTAAAAACATAGGTACATATATAAATAATATATAAAATATGTATATATACATAAAAATAAATAATTTTTTTGGAAGTGTTTTTATTTTTTCAAAAAGTTTTTTTAAGTTTACATTTCAGTTTTTACATTAACAAACTTAAAGTAAAATGGAATTATATAAAAATTCAATTTAGAAACATATGTACATACATAA
>JARSSU010005713.1:0-44444 GCA_029619165.1 Eurosta solidaginis
AAGTATTACCCTCACTATGAGACACCTTATCGTTGGTGTGAGGCTTTAGCCGATCTCCATAGCGCCCGGACTATGAGGCGGAGCGTTTAGGACTGGGCATCTACGCCTGTGTGTCGCCTTCATAGGAGGGCGGCGGGATGTCGTGACCAAGAAGTGCCAACCCCCTAATCCAGGGTGCGTTTTATGCGGACCGTGCCATTGGACGATTTGCGAGCCAGGGTATAATAAATTCGGCGGTATTCGAATGGAAGCCTTCTCGATACGGGCCACCTCGGGGAAGTATGATGAACCTTACCACAGTAAGGGGCGGCTGCTGTGGATGACGCGGTTCTTTTCCCCGTATATAACACTGGACCTCTGAGCCCCCCTTGTCGGGCAGGTGGTTGTACGACCCAAGATGAACTATCATTACCTAATTGTAAAAGGAGGATGATAGAGGAGGACTGAGTCGGAAGCCAGAGGACGACAAATTCGCATTAAGCGACAAGCATGCTTTCAAAGAGGCCGAGAAAGGACCCAGTCCCAAGAGTCGCGAGCAGGGCAGCAGTCGCAATAGGCAAGAGACAAGTAGGCCCAAAGCTCGTAAGACAGATAGAACTCCAATAGCGCAAATTTGTAGCAACTACCTCGAAAGCTGCGAGTCAGAGGTGAAGTTCCAACTACGGAAGTAGGAGATAGCTAAATGGGTATTAATGGTGGGAAAAAGATAGCGGTGCGACAACATTGCGAGCTTGCGTGTGGCTGAAAAGTGTTTCCAAACCCCCAAAGGCAAGGCACGAACGCGCGGTTTGAGTGGTGGATATAAAAACGCAAATCCACGGTACCAAAAAATTAAGGATAGATAACATGCGTGATGAGGTCGGAGGGGTATACACTGGGACTTCGCCAGAATCAGAATCCGAACTATATCGACACAGGATGGTAGAAGGTACTTACTGTATCTCGGCCTACGGAGGAAGGTCAGTTCTACATCTTCAAATAAATAAGCTGGCGGAGGATATATTGTATACACGCAGGCTGGCATAAATGTCCTTTGGTTAACAGGCCTATGTATATGCGACTCAGGAAAAGAAAGTCACGAGGACACGGCTAGGAAGTATAGGCGTAGTCGGAAAGGACCTCAAAAGCCTACAGGGAGACAGATGGAGGTAGCCGGACGTCACCACGTAGGCTGTTAGAAGAGGACCAACAGCCATGGTGGTGGCTATGAGTCGCACAGAGGAACACCCGGCACAACATTTACAACGAGAGACTAAAGGGGCTTCGAACACTCTAAACTAAAAGGGCAATGGGGAGGAACGACGAGGTCACGATGTAAGGTGATAGAGGGGGACAAACAAGCCCAATGGTGTTGTAAGTCCATACAGATAAACCTCAACCACATTAAAATGGCGTGTCGTGCGAAATCCTCACCTAACCCTTGGGGTGGGTTCGTTGAACGTAGCGCTGATCCAAGAGCGTGGCCTCATCTATCGGGAGAAAGGTTTCTGGGAACTTAGCGTGCGCCGCGGATTTGGCGTTTACTATGGCGCAAACGGAAGGACGGGTGCAAGCTGTAGTAATGGTAAGGAAATAGCTGCATTCATATATGGTTCCTAATCTACATTACTTTGGACCTCGTAGTGGTGTGGCGCGTTGAGCAAAGGATATGAGCAGGCTATTTATCCTGGCATCCTGCTACATGGCCATGCTGCGGAGGTTTCCACCGATGGAATGCAGAGGCTAGTGATCAGGACGAGGGTTGGGTGCGAAGGGCGGTTGGTCATAGGTGCGGATGCAATGCGCACCACAATGCATAGGGAGGAGCAAATACGAACGAGAGAGGCGAATCTCTATTTTCTTACATCCTGCAAACCAATTTGCATATAGCCAACAGGAAAATCGCCCCTACATACATTGGTTCAACATCCAGTAATGTTTGAATACTGCACTGAGCTCCGAAGGTGATATATCAAGGTATGATTGGATGGTTCTTGATAGACCATCCTTCTCCGACCATGCGTATATCAGCTTTCCGCATCCCCCTAAAGAGGGTAGAGAAGGGAGGAACCTTTAGAAACCTAGGTCAAAGAACTGGACTAAATTCCAGAAAACAGGTAGACACAAACTGCGGGTAAAGCCCTAAAGAGCTTGTCACAAGTGGAGGATACTGGAGGAGTCAAATGAATTCTAGTAAAGGACGCTTATGACCTGCGTATATACAAAGTTTGCCCTCTAAGAAGATTCAGAGGAAAAGCAAAGCCGCCATGGTGGCAGCAATGAGTCTGAGTCTTCTAAGAAGATAGGTTAAAGAAAGTGTTTTTAGCTAGCAAAGATGCGCTCCCCCTCCCAAGGTCTGCAATTTATTATACTTCGGTTGAAATATTTTATGAAATTGAATTAGTTTAGCTTATATACTCATTTCCAACTTCCATTTGTTTGTCGCTGTGGGTATAAAAAGCAGCAGAAACAAGTAAGGAAGGTAAGTTCGGGTGTAACCGAACATTACATACTCAGTTGAGAGCTATGGTGACAACATAAGGGAAAATAACCATGTAGGAAAATGAACCGAGGGAAAACCCCTGGAATGTGTTTGTATGACATGTGTATCAAATGAAAGGCATTAAAGAGTATTTTATGAGGAGTGGCCATAGTTCTATAGGTGGGACGCCATTTAGGGATATAGCCATAAAGGTGGATCAGGGTTGACTCTAGAATAGCGTTTGTACGATATGGGTATCAAAAGAAGGTGTTAATGAGTATTTTAAAAGGGAGTAATCCTTAGTTCCATAGGTGGACGCCGTTTCGAGATATCGCCATAAAGGTGGACCAGGGGTGACCCTAGAATTGTTTTGCACAATATGGCATCAAACGAAAGGTGTTAATGAGTATTTTAAAAGGTAGTAGGCCTTAGTTCTATAGGTGGGACGCCGTTTCGAGATATCGCCATAAAGGTGGGCCAGGGGTGACTCTAGTATTCGTTTGTGCAATATGGTATCAAACGAAAGGAGTTAATGAGTATTTTAAGAGGGAGTGGCCTTAGTTCTATAGGTGGACGCCTTTTCGAGATATCGCCATAAAGGTGGACCAGGGGTGACTCTAGAATTCGTTTTGTACGTATATGGGTATCAACGAAAGGTGTTAATGAGTATTTTAAAAGGGAGTGGGCCTTAGTTCTATAGGTGGACGCCCTTTTCGAGATATCGCCATAAAGGTGGGACCAGGGGTGACTCTAGATTTCGTTTGTGCAATATGGGTATCAAACGAAAGGAGTTAATGAGTATTTTTAAGAGGGAGTGGGCCTTAGTTCTATAGGTGGACGCCCTTTTCGAGATATCGCCATAAAGATGGACCAGGTGTGACTCTAGAATGCGTTTGTACGATATGGGTATCAAATGAAAGGTGTTAATGAGTATTTTAAGAGGGAGTGGGCCTTTCTGGACCAGGGGTGACTCTAGACTTTGTTTGTACGATATGGGTATCAAATGAAAGGTGTTAACGAGTATTTTTAAAAGGGAGTGGGCCTTCGTTCTATAGGTGTTCGCCTTTTCGAAATATCGCCATAAAGGTGGACCAGGGGTGACTCTAGAATGAGTTTGTACGATATGGGTATCAAATAAAGGTATTAATGAGAGTTTTAAAAGGGAGTGGTGGTAGTTGTATATGTGAAGGCGTTTTCCAGATATCGACCAAAATGTGGACCAGGGTGACCCAGAACATCATCTGTTGGATACCGCTAATTTATTTATATATGTAATACCTGCCAAGATTTTAAGGGTTTTTTATTTCGCCCTGCAGAACTTTTTCATTTTCTTCTACTTAATATGGTAGGTGTCACAACCATTTTATAAAGTTTTTTCTAAAGTTATATTTCGCGTCAATAAAACAATCCAATTACCTTACCATGTTTCATCCCTTTTTTCGTATTTGGTATAGAATTATGGCATTTTTTTCATTTTTCGTAATTTTCGATATCGAAAAAGTGGGCGTGGTCATAGTCGGATTTCGTTCATTTTTCATACCAAGATAAAGTGAGTTCAGATAAGTACGTGAACTGAGTTTAGTAAAGATATATCGATTTTTGCTCAAGTTATCGTGTTAACGGCCATGCGGAAGGACAGACGGACGACTGTGTATAAAAACTGGGCGTGGCATCAACCGATTTCGCCCATTTTCACAGAAAACAGTTAACGCCATAAAATCTATGCCCCTACCAAATTTCAAAAGGATTGGTTAATTTTTGTTCGAATTATGGCGTTAAAAGTATCCTAGACAAATTAAATGAAAAAGGGCGGAGCCACGCCCATTTTAAATTTTCTTTTATTTTGTATTTTGTTGCACCATATCATTACTGGAGTTGAATCTTGACATAATTTACTTATATACTGTAAAGATATTAAATTTTTTGTTAAAATTTTACTTTAAAAAAATTTTTTTTTAAAAGTGGGCGTGGTCCTTCTCCGATTTTGCTCATTTTTATTAGAGCGTACATATAGTAATAAGAGTAACGTTCCTGCCAAATTTCATCATGATATCTTCAACGACTGCCAAATTACAGCTTGCAAAATTTTAAATTACCTTCTTTTAAAAGTGGGCGGTGCCACGCCCATTGTCCAAAATTTTACTAATTTTCTATTTTGCGTCATAAGTTCAACTCATCTACCAAGTTTCGTCGCTTTATCGGTCTTTTGTAATGAATTATCGCACTTTTTCGGTTTTTCGAAATTTTCGATATCGAAAAAGTGGGCGTGGTTATAGTCCGATATCGTTCATTTTAAATAGCGATCTGAGATGAGTGCTCAGGAACCTACATACCAAATTTCATCAAGATACCTCAAAATTTACTCAAGTTATCGTGTTAACGGGACGGACGGACGGACGGACGGACATGGCTCAATCAAATTTTTTTTCGATCCTGATTATTTTGATATATGGAAGTCTATATCTATCTCGATTCCTTTATATATGTACAACCAACCGTTTCATCCAATCAAACTTAATATACTCTGTGAGCTCTGCTCAAACTGAGTATAAAAAAGTATTGAGAAGTATATTCATCTATCATATAGGGACTGTAAGCCCATTAGTTCCCGTCTACCAATATAAGGAAGATTACCTTGCCACGGTAACTTTCTTAGAGCCAATTTCGTGAAAACTTTTGAACTCTTTCGATTTGGTTTGAGTGAGTTTCATAGTATGAGCATCCATATTTAGAGAAACCAATACTCTAGTCTGCTTCGAACAAGAGATAAGTAGAGAGCTTTTAGAGTGCAAGGATCTCTGAAATCCATTGAATTTCTTCTTATGAACCCCTATCATAGAAAAGGCTTTTGATACTATGAAGTCAATAGTGAGAAAATGTCAGCTTTGAGTCGAAAATAACACCCAAATCTTTCATTTCGGTATTTCTAGTCTAGAGCACAAATTGTCTATATTGTAACTAAATATTATGTTGTTAGACTTCCTAGAGAAGGTGACAACAAGGCATTTATTGACGTTCAGTTTGAGAGAAATACAAAGTGTACCACTGATTAAATGAATTGAGATGAACTTGTAACTTATGACTATCACTTGCATCACGAACGGTCATCCGCGAAACATTAGACACTTAGCGAATTTAAAGCAATCGGTAGGTCGTTAATATAAAGTAATGAATAGCAGTGGTCCGCAGTGTAATACCCTGAGGTATACCTGACCACGCGTCGATATAATAGTCTTGAGGTTGTGTTTCCCTAACTTTAATAAATAGTTTCCTAGTTTGACAAAAAACACTAGCGAAGAAATAATGAGAATGCCCCTAACTCCGTAACTTCGTACTTTTGCAAAAGTAATGGTATGACACACCTTATCGACGTCGCAGACGTTGGAAAAGTTTGCGTAAATCACATCAAGTTGTGCCTACTTTCAAACGCACCCACCACCACTATTCGTTAATAGGGTCAAGTTCGAACAGGTTGATCTTCCAGGAGAGAAGCTGTGTTGATGTTTAGAGATTCAAATCCCGAACATGGTCAAATAACTTTGATTGGATTATGTAATCGAACAATTGTGGCCAGCGTTCCCCTGTATAACGATAGGGCCTATAATTACAAACATCATTACGATCACACAGACTTAAAGGACCCGGAACAATGTGACATAACTTCCACTTGTTCGTGAAATGTACCCTTATTGATACAATCCTGGAAAAAGCTGGGATATGGCTTAGCTAAAGTATAGCAGCAACGCTTGAAAAATACAGGCGCAAATCCCTCGGATGTCATGTTGGGAACTGGACT
Organism: Eurosta solidaginis; assembly: GCA_029619165.1. Lineage (NCBI taxonomy): Eukaryota > Metazoa > Arthropoda > Insecta > Diptera > Tephritidae > Eurosta > Eurosta solidaginis. The sequence goes on from JARSSU010005713.1 coordinate 6,258, forward strand.
TTAGCGCTGAATTAGCGGATAATACATCCTCTTCATCGATTGAAAGGAGGTTATAGAAGGTAAGGTGTGGAATGAAATGTAGGCGATATAGGAATTCTATGATTCTCATACTTTCTGAAAAAATTTTGCAAATAAATCTCAGGAGTCGACAGTATTGTCAAAGAGTAGCCCCATCATATTCTAAGTTCGTTGGGAATCCCATTTGTTTTCCTTCTGGAATCTATAAATTTCCAAAATCCACTCGGATTGACTTTAAATTCGTTTCAACGGTATACATATAGTGCTAAATAAGAAGTTATGCAGATGATCATGCTCCTTTCTTAAATAAATGAAGTTAAGACGATTGACTTCAGATTATTTTCTCTGAACTTCTTAAAGCCTTATCCTTTTTATTTCTCAAGTTAGAAAGTCTTAGATTGAACAAATGTGGCTTGTTTTAGCTTCGCATCTTTTTAGAGGCACAAAATTAGAGATGGCTTCCGAAAAAATGGTACACAATATCTCGTAAGAAGTATCGGGGCAGCCAGAATTTTTCAGAAACTCCCAATCGGAAGAGTGCAAAAAATTATTAATATACTCACAATCGGCATTCATGTAATCACGCCGAGCTGGTTGTTCATCTTTTACGGTATCGAAACAATAAAACATAATACTAAGAAAAATAGCCTTGTGATGAAAACTATTATACAAAATTGGAGATAGACATTCATGGCATGATACTTTTAGATTATTAGTAACAAATATTAGATCTAGGATTTTATTATTATCATTCCGAACTCCGTTACGTTGAAGGAAACCATGAGAAAGCAAAGTGTTTACGACATAGATTTCGACGCTGGAGGTTAGATTATGCGGTATTAAGGTTTTATTATGCTTTTCCAAGAGATATTGGGTAGATTAAAGTCACCTAAGAAAGCATATATATAGCTCAATTACCAAGCAGGAGATACAGCAGTTCTAGAAGGCGAAACGTCTAGACTTTAGTAAAAATTGCTAATGTAGCAACGGAAAATATAAAAGCAGCGCAAGCTGAGTAGTCAGTAATCAGTTTGATTTAAACACGCTATTAGTTTTAAAGTGAAGTATAATTGTGATGTACTCCCAAAGTAATCTAAATAAAGACTAGTTTGCAATACTGAACATTTGTGTGATTTATTCAACATTTTAGCGATTCGAACGTTGGTAGAAGGTTTTAAATAAGCGGATTTTCCCTAACTTCGTTTCAATATATTACTATTTTAATTTACTTTGCATGCATAATCGCAAGTGGGACACCTTCCGTGCAAGTCTCCCTGCTATTAGCAGTGTAAATATCCGTCGATGGGTGCAATTTTCCCCTAATAAACGCATCCAAATCCACGGTTTCTCTGATCCCATGCATTTGTCGCATGTGTTTATATAAGAAGGCAGCACGATGAAAACTCTGCCTCAACACACCTCACTATGGCAAAAACCAAAGGCGCACCCCTGCAAACAGTTAACTTGTCACTAGAACTCTGCGGAGCCGTTTTATTGTCGAAATAAATAGTTCAAACTCAATTTCAATTGAAGTTGCCACCACACGAACTGACACTCTGGTCAGATTCCTCCATTGCGGTTGGCCTGGCTAGAAAAACCCGGACATACATTGAAAACTTATGCGGCATACAGGATTACCCAAATTTTGCTGAACGTCAGCAACACAATTTGGTGCCACATACCTAGCAACGACAACCCCGCCGATTTGATCGATACCAATTAAAGTAATTTATCGTTTCCTTAACTTTGCATATTCAAGAAAATACAACAAAATATATAATTTTTTTTAGTTAGGAAGAGTGTGAACCGCTTTAAGTTAATTTACGCTATCCGCAACACTATATACGCTTCTCAAATAAATCTTTAAAATAAATAAAAGCGATATTCTTAATACGTATGTATATACAATAATTATAATTAATAAAGTTTATACTTGCATTTAAAACAAGAGTTGTAGCGCGTTTTTATCTCTAAATGTGAAGTGCCGATATTTTCCCTTAAATATTTTCTTAGTGATCCATACCCCATAAAAGTGCAATTTTTTACCATTTATAATGCAAATTATTTTTCCAAGCAGGCCCGTAGCTACGTACGGGCGTGGACGGGCCTTGCCTGTACAGAGAGTAAGTACAAGAAAAAACCGATGTTTGAAAAATTTTGGCATAAAAATCACTAAAAATTTTGCATATTAAATATTGATATTACCTTGAGTTCGAGTTATTTCTATCGAAATTGAAATTTGGTATTACAATTTTGACAAATGTTCCCAAACGGCACAAGCATGCACCAAACATTCATCAAATTCTTCGGATAATGGGAATTCGGCCTGTACACCAATGAACGCGCCTTCTCAACGTTACGGATGATCAGCCATGACTGAAGATAGACTATAGCCTGTGTCTTGTTTTCGTCAATTATTCACCCGAGAACAAGTTTTCCAAAGTTTTTATTTCAAATCAATATATAAAAAAATAGTTTATTTAAGTAATCACTTTGATAATCATATTTCTAATAATTGGAATTATAGAATTATTAGTGTGCTTATAAGTGATAATAACCCGGTGAGAGATCGGAACTGGATTTTGGCTTGGGTACCAGCTGGATTTTCCATATCTTCGCTCAATTCTAGAATAGACACCGGCCAGTCCCTAGTTCTACGATTATGCCTACTTTAGAGAGGTATTGTTAGGGAATTCCAAGCAGGCACTGACTAGGAAAACCCAGTACAAAAAAGTGACAAAAATGTATTAAGCATCTTGACAACATATGCAATAACCTATTTATTTACCTTCTCTGCACTGAGCATTTCTGTAATTTCTGTGCATTTCGTTATAAATATCGATTAAGGTCCTAATCATAATTTCTACTTTTGTTCTCAGTCAGTTATTATAGACAAAATCCAGTCTAGTGTTTTTCTTGATCTTATGTTTGAGTAAACAGTTGCTATATATTCTAAACCGTTTCTGAAATTGCATCTGCGAATTGTGAGAAAATTAAATAGATAATAAATCTTACTAGGCCGCAGCTAGGCAATTCAACTCAGGAAATGTCTATCCAGTGCCAGTAACATTCAATCGACATGGGGTTTTTCTTACATGGAACTGTTATGCAACCATTAGGATGTGCGTCAAGTTAGCAGTAACACTTTTAAAAATCAAAATCAATATAGCTATTTAATTTTCGTTTTTTACCGTTTTTTTTTACCGTGGAATCGAAATTTGATTTTTAAAAGTGGTAGCTCTAACCTGACGGAGATCTCATGAGGGTTATCGCAATTATTATAGAGAGAACCAACGCAGTATCTACTGTAGCAATTTGGTCAGTAAAAATTTTGTCTAAATTCACACCACGCAAAAACCTCCCCGGTATTTACGAAGAACATCCTGCTTTGGTAAAATATTTCAAGACCCTATTTAGGAAATTCAACAGAAGTATCTATCTAGTGCCAGTGAAACTCAATGGAGATAAAGTTTGCCTGACTTGAAACTGGCTGTAGATTGGATTAGCACAAAAAAGATATCCAGCTTTTGTTAAGTGAGTAAAAAATAGCAGGTAAAGTTCATGATATTTTATTTTATCTTTTTATTTCAACATAACACCGTACATCGTGCAAACCTCGTTGCTACTATTTAAAAAAATGCAAACTCTTAATGTTAACTTTTGTGAAAAATGTAACACTTGTTTGTTTTGGTCCAACTTGAGTTCTATTGAACTTGGAATTTCTCCAAAGAAGTGTGTGAAATATCTTGAAACTCACTCTTGAAAAAACTGTTTCTATGTTAAACTTCGGTGGCATTACACGTCTCCAGAAATACAAAATGAAGTAATTGAAATCATGGCTAAATCAGTTAGAGAATCAGTAGTTTCTGATGTGAAAAATGCTGATGTTCCATGGTTTACGCTAATGGTAGACAGAACCAAAGACAAAAGCAACCGAGAGAATATAGATATCGCTCTCAGATACGTGAAGGAAGGAAAACCTCGCGAATCATTACTCGATATTATTACAACTAAGGGATTGGACGTTAAAACATTCACCGAAAAAACAATTAAAACAATGCGTGAGAATAATTTCGATTTGTCGTGTCTTTTGAGCCAATGCTATGATGGAGCTAATGTGATGAGTGGTAAAAGAGGAGGTGTTTCTGGTCTCCTGGAACAACACCTAAATCGTAAAATTCCCTACATACACTGCTTCAACCATCGTCTCAATCTCATTGTTGTAAAAGCGGTGTCTGACAATGATTCGCTGAGGAACTTTTTCGATATGTGTGTGATGTTACACGAATATTTTCACCATCCAAAAATTTCTTCTTTATATGAAGGAAAAACCATAGTGCGATTGCTACCGCAACGATGGTCCGGTCACTTTGCAATTACACAGGTTGTGTCATCTAATTACCCTGAAATAAATCGAGTGCTTGATCAAGTAGTTACCCAGTCTAAATTGTTCAATGGAGAAGAAAGAGCAAAAAGTATTGGAATCAAAACAGTCATGAAAACGGAAGAATTACGATTTTGTTTAATTTTTGCTAAAAAGTTTCTGGGTATTTTACATCCAGCGGACGCTGCAATGCAGTCACTAACAGCGAACTTGAAAGACGGACTAGACGTCATAGTCAGTTCTTCAACAATTTCAAGCTATGAGATCAAGCCGGAAGGAATTTGAATAATTTTGGAAGATACGTATAAGGTCATACCCATGACTGAACCAATGAACGAAACAATGTCCAAACGAAAAATCAAACAACTGAGCATCCAAGCTACATAACTGAGACCAGGTTACCTTCATATTCTGCGAATCGCGCCACTGATGGGAACCTACAAGTGTCAAATAAGAAGCTGAAAGGAATTAACAATGAATGCCTTGATCTTATAAAAAACGAAATCAAGCGACGCTTCTCAGAGCACCAAGAGCTAGTTACTGCGATTTCCAACATTAGCGAATTCAAAACTAGCACTTATAAATTTACATGTTTACAGGTTTGAAAGTTCCAGCGAAGAATTGACAGTCGTGAAAAACTTTTTCAAGAATCGAAAGGAACAGGCTGACGATGGAACAAAGTTGGAGGTACTTTTCAGATTTCGTGAAGCTTTCAGTGATACGTTTCGATCTGATGGCAGCTGTTGAGACATTTGGGTGCAGTACAGCAACTTGCGAATCAACGTTTTCGAGATTGACCGCAAGTAATAGGCCGCAACGCCTGTCCATGACCCATGCCCGCATGGCTGATCTCGTCTGCTTAGCTTTTGAAAGACATCGCACACGTGCAATTAATATCGATATGATTCTCCGAAATTTAATAATAACAAAAATCGTAAACTGCCACTGTGCTAAGTATCTATTCTTAACAATATTTTTGGTATGTTTCTTTTAAGCATTAATTGAAAATTGAATTTTCTTATTTATTTTAGTTTATAACTATTTAATTATATAATAAAATAATTTATTATTAAAAAATGTATTACAAAAATATTTTAACCAATTAATTATTTGTTTTTGCAAACTTTTAATCCTGTCCGTCCTTCGATAGTGTCTGCCCGTACAGTTGGTAAGGTCTGGCTACGGGCCTGTTTCCAAGCCAAATTTCTAGTGGTTCACTTTTTCGCCAAAGAACAACCTTAAAATGCTGTTTTTATGAGTACACTATTCCAAAAGAGATACTGAAGTGTTGCTTATATAGTTTACTTAGTATTTACGCACAAAGTTGTCCCTATTATTTTGTCCATCATTGTATATAAATAAACAATTAATAAATAAATGCAAGGCGCGATTACCTCCGATGTGATATTAGGCCGAGCTTCTCTTTCAACTTGCCTAGTGTTCCTTCTAATGTTTCCTACAAATTGGCGGGACGGGACCTAGGTACATATTTTATACCGAATCCGATCCGTTTTCATGGCACTCTGAGAAGTCTGTCATGGCAGAAATACACACGGAGTATTTAACGAATCATTCCGAGGGGTGACCTCGTTTAGACAAACTTTTTTTCCAAAATTTTTGATGTTACTTTGCCCGCGAGTTGAACCCAGGACCCTCGTTGTGATCGGCGGAGAACCCTACCACCACACCACGGTGGCCGCCATTACCATATATATATGTCATACTTCTATATTGCTACTACAAGCTGGGTACACTCACAAACAATAATGTCTAACTGAGTTTTTATGGTGTTGAATACTCTTTTTCGCTTTGGTAATATACCTTCCACGCACTTTTATTAACTAAACTAACATTTTCTAACCAATTACACAAATTTGCTTACAAACAAGTAAGGAAGGCTAAGTTCGGGTGTAACCGAACATTACATACTCAGCTGAGAGCTTTGGAGACAAAATAAGGAAAATCACCATTTAGGAAAATTCACCTAGGGTAACCCTGGAATGTGTTTGTATGACATGTTTTTCAAATGGAAGGTATTAAAGATTATTTTAAAAGGGAGTGGGCCATAGTTCTATATGTGGACGCCTTTTCGAGATATCACCATAAAGGTGGACCAGCGGTGACTCTAGAATGTGTTTGTACGTTATGGGTATCAAATTAAAGGTATTAATGAGGGTTCTAAAAAGAAGTGCCCTTAGTTGTATATGTGAAGGCGTTTTCGAGATATCGACCAAAATGTGATACCGCTATTTATTTATATATATAATACCACGAACAGTATTCCTGCCAAAATTTCAAGGGTTTTTTATTTCGCCCTGCAGAACTTTTTCATTTTATTCTACTTAATATGGTAGCTGTCACACCCATTTTACAAAGTTTTTTCTAAAGTTATATTTTGCGTCAATAAATCAATCCAATTACCATGTTTCATCCATTTTTTCATATTTGATATAGAATTATGGCATTTTTTTTTCATTTTTCGTATTTTCGATATCGAAAAAGTGGACGTGGTTATAGTCGATTTCGGCCATATTTTATACCAAGATAAAATGATTCAGATAAGTACGTGAACTAAGTTTAGTAAAGATATAATGATTTTGGCCCAAGTTATCGTGTTAACGGCCAAGCGGAAGGACAGGCGTCGACTGTGTATAAAAAATGGGCGTGGCTTCACCGATTTCGCCCATTTCACAGAAAACAGTTATCGTCATAGAATATATTGTTCGAACAAATTTCACAAGGATTAGTAAATTTTTGTTCGACTTGTGGCATTAAAAGTATTCTAGACGAATTAAATGACAAAGGGCGGAGCCACGCCCATTTTGAAATTTTCTTTTATTTTTGTATTTTGTTGCACCATATCATTACTGAAGTTGAATGTTTGGCATAATTACTGTAAAAATATCAAATTTTTTGTTAAAATTTGATGAAAAAAAACTTTTTTTTAAGTGGGCGTGTTCGCCATCCGATTTTGCTAATTTTTATTTAGCACACAAATAGTAATATGAGTACGTTCTGCCAAATTTCATCATGATATCTTCAACGACTACCAAATTACAGCTTGCAAAACCTTTAAATTACCTTCTTTTAAAATGGGCGGCTGCCACGCCCATTTCCAAATTTTACTATTTTCTGTTCTGCATCATAGGTCAACCCACCTACCAAATGTAGCACTTTTTCTGTTTTTCGAATTTTCGATATCGAAAAAGTGGGCGTGGTTGCTGTCCGATTTCGTTCATTTAAATAGCGATCTGAGATCAGCGCCAAGGAATCCACATACCAAATTTCATCAAGATATCTCAAATTTACTCAAGTTATCGTGTTTACGGACGGACGGACGGACAGACGGACATGGCTAATGGATTTCTTTTTTCGTCCACATCATTTTGATATATAGAAGTCTACATCTATCTCGATAGTTTATGCCGTTACGGATTGCTGTTATGCGAACAAAGTTAATATACTCTGTGAGCGCTGCTCAGCTGAGTTATAAAAATAACCAACCAGACCATAGTATGACTAGAGCTCATTATTTTGACAAAAAAATATAAAAATTATATTTAAGAATTCATGAGCTTAACACCGGCTTATAATAATTGAATTTCAATTATTATGTTTTTTTTTCTAAGAGAAACTGAAAAGAAAGAAACATTTACTGGCATATTGCGATGGACCATTTCGAAAACCGCCAACGAAATCATCATCAGGCAATTTTGTAATGTTATCAAAGGTTTACCTGGATTCGAACCGTGAATCACATGGTGAAACTGCAGTAGCCTAGTGGTTAAAGGCCTAGTGGTTAAAGGCCTAGTGGGTAAAGGCTACTGCAGTTTCACCATGTGATTCACGGTTCGAATCCCGGTGAAAACTTTGATAACATTACAAATTGCCTGATGATGATTACGTTGGCGGTTTTCGAAATGGTCCATCGCAATATGCCAGTAAATGTTTCTTTCTTTTCAGTTTCTCTTAGAAAAAAAAACATAATAATTGAAATTCAATTATTATAAGCCGGTGTTAAGCTCATGAATTCTTAGACGCAAAATAGATAATTAGAAAAATTTGGACAATGGGCGTGGCACCGCCCACTTTTAAAAGAAGGTAATTTAAAAGTTTTGCTAGCTGTAATTTGGCACTTTTAAAAAAAATTTTTTAAGTCAAATTTTAACAAAAATTTAATATCTTTACAGTATAAAAGTAAATTATGTCACATTTGACTCCAGTAATGATATGGTGCAACAAAATACAAATATAAAAGAAAATTTAAAATGGGCGTAACTCCGCCCTTTTTCATTTAATTCGTCTAAATACTTTTAATGCCATAAGTCGGACAAACATTTACCAATCCTTGTGAAATTTTGTTAGGGATGTAGATTCTATGACGATAACTGTTTTCTGTGAAAATTAGCGAAATCGGTTAAGCCACGCCCAGTTTTTATACACAGTCGACCGTCTGTCCTTCCACTCGGCCGTTAACACGATAACTTGAGCAAAAACGATATATCTTACTATACTTAGTTCACGTACTTATCTGAAGTCACTTTATCTTGGTATAAACTATGGCCGAAAACCGACTATGACCACGCCCACTTTTCCGATATCGAAAATTACGAAAATGAAAAAAATTCCATATTTCTGTACCAAATATGAAAAAAGGGATGAAACATGGTAATTGGATTGGTTTATTGACGCAAAATATAACTTTAGAAAAAACTTTGCAAAATGGGTGTGACACCTACCATATTAAGTAGAAGAAAATGAAAAAGTTCTGCAGGGCGAAATCAAAAGCCTTGGAATCTTGGCAGGAATACTGCTCGTGGTATGGCATTTATAAATAAATTAGCGGTACCCGACAGAAGATGTTCTGGGTCACCCTGGTCCACATTTTGGTCGATATCTCGAAAACGCCTTGACATATACAACTAAGGGTCACTCCCTTTTAAAAACCTCATTAATACCTTTAATTTGATACCCATATCGTACAAACACATTCTAGAGTCACCCCGGGTCCACCCTTATTGCGATATCTCGAAAAAGCGTCCACCTATAGAACTAAGGCCCACTACGTTTTAAATAATCATTAACACCTTTCATTTGATACACATGTCATACAAACACATTCCAGGGTTACCCTAGTTCATTTTGCTAATGGTGATTTTCCCTTATTTTGTCTCCAAAGCTCTCAGCTGAGTATGTAATGTTCGGTTACACCCGAACTTAGCCTTCCTTACTTGTTTTATATAAGGCGCTGTAAACTGGAGACATACGTTTTCCAAGAAGTGCCAGCGTTTGGAAAAACAGTTTTCGTTATAGCCATTATTAAATATAAAAAAAATAAATGTAAGGCGCGATAACCTCCGAAGAGATCTAAGGCCGAGCTTCTCTTCCAATTTGCGTCGTGCTCCTCTTGATTTTCCCTACAAATTGGCCGGACGGGACCTACATGTTTTATGCCGACTCCGAACGGCATCTGCAAGGCAGATGAGTTTTCACTGAGAGCTTTTCATGGCAGAAAGACAATCGGAGCGCTTGCCAGACACTGCCGAGGGGCGACCCCGCTTAGAAAAATTTTCTTCTAATTGAAAAATCTTATTTCTAAAATTTTGATGTTGCTTTGCCCGGGAGTTGAACCCAGGGCATACGGTGTGATAGGCGGAGCACGCTACCATCACACCACGGTGGCCGCCAATTATTACAGATGTATAAAATAAAAGCATTATACGCTGATATGTCAATCGTGTTGCTAAATAGACTTGACGCCATCGATTTGTCTTTCTTTGCAAGTATAACAGGACACACACAACTTTATCTAACGTATCTACAACACATTTACACTTGTTATAATCCAATATTATTTGAGTTTTTTGTCTTCGCGATCACTTACTTCTGAGCTATGATGTAAGTGCTAAGCAGAAGCACCAGTCTGTTTTTCTTTAGGATGTAAGATAGCAGGGTGGTGTTCTCTGTAAAACAAAATGTCGAAGAATAAAGAGGTCTTCCTTTAGTTGTTACTAACTCTCACGGCAACTCAGGCTTATTTTTGCGAACGTTTCCAACTAGAGTAATGTGTTTTCCAGTGGTTTTTTTCCAAGTTGATAAGATGTCAAAAAAATTTTCTGCAGTCACATTATGCCCTTTTAGTGCAGCTGTCAAATCAAGAACTACACGCATGCCTTGGTTTTTTCGGACATTGCTCCCATAACTTTGTCTGTATACGGTTGCATACTACAGGCATAACTAGTAACCGCATTACAAAAAAATACAAAATTTGATCCCTTGCTTTGCTGATTTTGATGGTATATATTGTCGGAATGGGCATCTTCCTCTAAATGCTACCAGCTGCTCATCGATTGTTACATCTTGTGAAGGGTTATAAAGTTTGGGCAACAAGTGAACTCACTGATTCCACAGCTCACGTATCGGTGCAAACTTGTCTTCCATTCGCCGTTGGCTCCGATTGTCTCTATTGTCAAACCTTATTACTCTTGAAATGACTTTGAACCTTTTCAATGTCATAATTGCTCAAATATTGGACTTCCTCTTTCAGGGTGGCATAAACTTTCCGTACTTTCATTATTTAAGCAATACACTCCAGCTAACAAAATCAAACCAATAAATGCGAACATTTCAACCTCGTAGATGCTAGTCCAATCATCACCGAAAATACGTTTTCCTTCAACGTTTGTGCATCTCAAAATAGTGCTTCTCACAGAGTTGGGAAAACAAATTGAAAGCTTGACATATCTTCCTCAGTAATTATTGAAGAGGCGTAGCGAGTCATATCTGGAATTGTATTGATAACATTTTCCATGGAGGCTCTTTCCTATCTATTGTTACAAGGTGCCTTTGAATATCTTATTTTTCATTTTTTAAACGAAGTCCTCAGTGAAACTATTTTCGTTATTACCTCGATTATCACTTTCACTATCTGATGACTCAGCGTATTCAATGTTATCTTCACTTTCTGAACAAGATTCCTCTTCGTCTGATACTTTATCCAATAGGACCTCTATTTCACTATCTTTTATTTTCTTTGAAGCCATTTCTTTAATCCCGTGTGCCCCCTTTTTTTCCTAAATACAGTGCTAGTGATTTTATACATGGTCCTTTGTTGTCAAAAAGGCCAGCGACCAAAAAAACGAAAAAATAAATAAAAGAATTTACCAAACAAATACAAAAAGCAGTTTACATAAAAACACGTAAAAACGCGTTTCGGCACGGACATAAAAACTAAAAAAGTGCTAAATTCAATAAAAACAAACAACAAAGTGTTAAAGCAGAATTATTAAAACATATGTATATACATTTATGTGTACAAAAAAAAGAACATTAAGGTGTGAAAAAAAATTATTAGAAATTGAGAAATCAAAAATTACAAGTAAGGAAGGTTAAGTTCGGGTGTAACCGAACATAACATACTCAGTTGAGAGCTATGGAGACAAAATAAGGAAAATAACCATGTAGGAAAATGAACCGAGGGAAACCCTGGAATGTGTTTGTATGACATGTGTATCAAATGAAAGGCATTAAAGAGTATTTTATGAGGGAGTGGCCATAGTTCTATAGGTGGACGCCATTTAGGGATATAGCCATAAAGGTGGATCAGGGTTGACTCTAGAATGCGTTTGTACGATATGGGTATCAAATGAAAGGTATTAATGAGTATTTTAAAGGGCGTGGACCTAAGTTCTATAGATGGACGCCTTTTCGAGATATCGCCGTAAAGATGGACCAGGAGTGACTCTAGAATTCGTTTGTGCAATATGGGTATCAAACGAAAGGAGTTAATGAGTATTTTAAGAGGGAGTGGGCCTTAGTTCTATAGGTGGACGCCTTTTCGAGATATCGCCATAAAGATGGACCAAGGGTGACTCTAGAATGCGTTTGCACAATATGGGCATCAAACGAAAGGTGTTAATGAGTATCTTAAAAGGGAGTGGGCCTTACTTCTATAGGTGGACGCCGTTTCGAGATATCGCCATAAAGGTGGGCCAGGGGTGACTCTAGAATTCATTTGTGCAATATGGGTATCAAACGAAAGGAGTTAATGAGTATTTTAAGAGGAGTGGGCCTTAGTTCTATAGGTGGACGCCTTTTCGAGATATCGCTATACAGATGGCCCAAGGGTGACTCTAGAATGCGTTTGTACGATATGGGTATCAAATGAAAGGTGTTAATGAGCATTTTAAAAGGGAGTAATCCTTAGTTCCATAGGTGGACGCCGTTTCGAGATATCGCCATAAAATATAATAATGGCATCAAACGAAAGGTGTTAATGAGTATTTTAAAAGGGAGTGGGCCTTACTTCTATAGGTGGACGCCGTTTCGAGATATCGCCATAAAGGTGGGCCAGGGTGACTCTAGAATTCGTTTGTGCAATATGGGTATCAACGAAAGGAGTTAATGAGTATTTTAAGAGGGAGTGGGCCTTAGTTCTATAGGTGGACGCATTTTCGAGGTATCGCAATAAAGATGGACCAGGAATGACTCTAGACTTTGTTTGTACGATATCGGTATCAATGAAAGGTGTTAATGAGTATTTTTAAAAGGGAGTGGGCCTTCGTTTTATAGGTGTTCGCCTTTTCGAGATATCGCCATAAAGGTGGACCAGGGGTGACTTAGAATTTGTTTGTATGATATGGGTATCAAATGAAAGGTGTTAATGATTATTTTAAAAGGGCGTGGGGCTTAGTTCTATAGGTGGACCCCTTTTCGAGATATCGCCATAAAGGTGGACCAGGGGTGACTCTAGAATTCGTTTGTGCAATATGGGTATAAAACGAAAGGAGTTAATGAGTATTTTAAGAGGGACTGGGCCTTAGTTCTATAGGTGGACGCCTTTTCGAGATATCGCCATAAAGATGGACCAGGTGTGACTCTAGAATGCCTTTGTACGATATGGGTATCAAATTAAAGGTATTAATGAGAGTTTTTAAAAGGGAGTGGTGGTAGTTGTATATGTGAAGGCGTTTTCCAGATATCGACCAAAATGTGGACCAGGGTGACCCAGAACATCATCTGTTGGATACCGCTAATTTATTTATATATGTAATACCTGCCAAGATTTTAAGGGTTTTTTATTTCGCCCTGCAGAACTTTTTCATTTTCTTCTACTTAATATGGTAGGTGTCACAACCATTTTATAAAGTTTTTTCTAAAGTTATATTTCGCGTCAATAAAACAATCCGATTACCTTACCATATTTCATCCCTTTTTCGTATTTGGTATAGAATTATGGCATTTTTTTCATTTTTCGTAATTTTCGATATCGAAAAAGTGGGCGTGGTCATAGTCGGATTTCGTTCATTTTTCATACCAAGATAAAGTGCGTTCAGATAAGTACGTGAACTGAGTTTAGTAAAGATATATCGATTTTTGCTCAAGTTATCGTGTTAACGGCCATGCGGAAGGACAGACGGACGACTGTGTATAAAACTGGGCGTGACATCAACCGATTTCGCCCATTTTCACAGAAACAGTTAACGCCATAAAATCTATGCCCCTACCAAATTTCAAAAGGATTGGTTATTTTTGTTCGACTTTTGGCGTTAAAAGTATCCTAGACAAATTAAATGAAAAGGGCGGAGCCACGCCCATTTTTAAATTTTCTTTTATTTTGTATTTTGTTGCACCATATCATTACAGGAGTTGAATCTTGACATAATTTACTTATATAGTGTAAAGATATTAAATTTTTTGTTAAAATTTTACTTTAAAAAAAATTTTTTTTTAAAAGTGGGCGTGGTCCTTCTCCGATTTTGCTAATTTTTATTAAGCGTACATATAGTAATTTAATTACCTTCTTTTAAAAGTGGGCGGTGCCACGCCCATTGTCCAAAATTTTACTAATTTTCTATTTTGCGTCATAGTTCAACTCATCTACCAAGTTTCGTCGCTTTTATCGGTCTTTTGTAATGAATTATCGCACTTTTTCGGTTTTTCGAAATTTCGATATCGAAAAAGTGGGCGTGGTTATATCCGATATCGTTCATTTTAAATAGCGATCTGAGATGAGTGCTCAGGAACCTACATACAAAATTTCATCAAGATACCTCAAAATTTACTCAAGTTATCGTGTTAACGGACGGACGGACGGACGGACATGGCTCAATCAAATTTTTTCGATCCTGATTATTTTGATATATGGAAGTCTATATCTATCTCGATTCCTTTATATATGTACAACCAACCGTTATCCAATCAAACTTAATATACTCAGTTGAGCAGAGCTCACAGAGTATATTAAGTTTGATTGGATAACGGTTGGTTGTACATATATAAAGGAATCGAGATAGATATAGACTTCCATATATCAAAATAATCAGGATCGAAAAAAATTTTGATTGAGCCATGTCCGTCCGTCCGTCCGTCCGTTAACACGATAACTTGAGTAAATTTTGAGGTATCTTGATGAAATTTTGTATGTAGGTTCCTGAGCACTCATCTCAGATCGCTATTTAAAATGAACGATATCGGACTATAACCACGCCCACTTTTTCGATATCGAAAATTTCGAAAAACCGAAAAAGTGCGATAATTCATTACAAAAGACCGATAAAGCGACGAAACTTGGTAGATGAGTTGAACTTATGACGCAAATAGAAAATTAGTAAAATTTTGGACAATGGGCGTGGCACCGCCCACTTTTAAAAGAAGGTAATTAAATTACTATATGTACGCTTAATAAAATTAGCAAAATCGGAGAAGGACCACGCCCCACTTTTAAAAAAAATTTTTTAAAGTAAAATTTTAACAAAAAATTTAATATCTTTACACTATATAAGTAAATTATGTCAAGATTCAACTCCTGTAATGATATGGTGCAACAAAATACAAAAATAAAAGAAAATTTAAAAATGGGCGTGGCTCCGCCTTTTTCATTTATTTGTCTAGGATACTTTTAACGCCAAAAGTCGAACAAAAATTAACCAATCCTTTTGAAATTTGGTAGGGGCATAGATTTTATGGCGTTAACTGTTTTCTGTGAAAATGGGCGAAATCGGTTGATGTCACGCCCAGTTTTTATACACAGTCGTCCGTCTGTCCTTCCGCATGGCCGTTAACACGATAACTTGAGCAAAAATCGATATATCTTTACTAAACTCAGTTCACGTACTTATCTGAACGCACTTTATCTTGGTATGAAAAATGAACGAAATCCGACTATGACCACGCCCACTTTTTCGATATCGAAAATTACGAAAAATGAAAAAAATGCCATAATTCTATACCAAATACGAAAAAAGGGATGAAATATGGTAAGGTAATCGGATTGTTTTATTGACGCGAAATATAACTTTAGAAAAAACTTTATAAAATGGTTGTGACACCTACCATATTAAGTAGAAGAAAATGAAAAGTTCTGCAGGGCGAAATAAAAAACCCTTAAAATCTTGGCAGGTATTACATATATAAATAAATTAGCGGTATCCAACAGATGATGTTCTGGGTCACCCTGGTCCACATTTTGGTCGATATCTGGAAAACGCCTTCACATATACAACTACCACCACTCCCTTTTAAAACTCTCATTAATACCTTTAATTTGATACCCATATCGTACAAAGGCATTCTAGAGTCACACCTGGTCCATCTTTATGGCGATATCTCGAAAAGGCGTCCACCTATAGAACTAAGGCCCAGTCCCTCTTAAAATACTCATTAACTCCTTTCGTTTTATACCCATATTGCACAAACGAATTCTAGAGTCACCCCTGGTCCACCTTTATGGCGATATCTCGAAAAGGGGTCCACCTATAGAACTAAGCCCCACGCCCTTTTAAAATAATCATTAACACCTTTCATTTGATACCCATATCATACAAACAAATTCTAAAGTCACCCCTGGTCCACCTTTATGGCGATATCTCGAAAAGGCGAACACCTATAAAACGAAGGCCCACTCCCTTTTAAAAATACTCATTAACACCTTTCATTTGATACCGATATCGTACAAACAAAGTCTAGAGTCATTCCTGGTCCATCTTTATTGCGATACCTCGAAAATGCGTCCACCTATAGAACTAAGGCCCACTCCCTCTTAAAATACTCATTAACTCCTTTCGTTTGATACCCATATTGCACAAACGAATTCTAGAGTCACCCCTGGCCCACCTTTATGGCGATATCTCGAAACGGCGTCCACCTATAGAAGTAAGGCCCACTCCCTTTTAAAATACTCATTAACACCTTTCGTTTGATGCCCATTATTATATTTTATGGCGATATCTCGAAACGGCGTCCACCTATGGAACTAAGGATTACTCCCTTTTAAAATGCTCATTAACACCTTTCATTTGATACCCATATCGTACAAACGCATTCTAGAGTCACCCTTGGTCCATCTTTATAGCGATATCTCGAAAAGGCGTCCACCTATAGAACTAAGGCCCACTCCCTCTTAAAATACTCATTAACTCCTTTCGTTTGATACCCATATTGCACAAATGAATTCTAGAGTCACCCCTGGCCCACCTTTATGGCGATATCTCGAAACGGCGTCCACCTATAGAAGTAAGGCCCACTCCCTTTTAAGATACTCATTAACACCTTTCGTTTGATGCCCATATTGTGCAAACGCATTCTAGAGTCACCCTTGGTCCATCTTTATGGCGATATCTCGAAAAGGCGTCCACCTATAGAACTAAGGCCCACTCCCTCTTAAAATACTCATTAACTCCTTTCGTTTGATACCCATATTGCACAAACGAATTCTAGAGTCACTCCTGGTCCATCTTTACGGCGATATCTCGAAAAGGCGTCCATCTATAGAACTTAGGTCCACGCCCTTTTAAAATACTCATTAATACCTTTCATTTGATACCCATATCGTACAAACGCATTCTAGAGTCAACCCTGATCCACCTTTATGGCTATATCCCTAAATGGCGTCCACCTATAGAACTATGGCCCACTCCCTCATAAAATACTCTTTAATGCCTTTCATTTGATACACATGTCATACAAACACATTCCAGGGTTTCCCTCGGTTCATTTTCCTACATGGTTATTTTCCTTATTTTGTCTCCATAGCTCTCAACTGAGTATGTTATGTTCGGTTACACCCGAACTTAACCTTCCTTACTTGTAATTTTTGATTTCTCAATTTCTAATAATTTTTTTTCACACCTTAATGTTCTTTTTTTTTGTACACATAAATGTATATACATATGTTTTAATAATTTCTGCTTTAACACTTTGTTGTTTGTTTTTATTGAATTTAGCACTTTTTTAGTTTTTTATGTCCGTGCCGAAACGCGTTTTTACGTGTTTTTATGTAAACTTGCTTTTTGTATTTGTTTGGTTTTTTTTTAAATTCTTTTATTTATTTTTTCGTTTTTTTGGTCGCTGGCCTTTTTGACAACAAAGGACCATGTATAAAATCACTAGCACTGTATTTTAGGAAAAAAAGGGGGCACACGGGATTAAAGAAATGGCTTCAAAGAAAATAAAAGATAGTGAAATAGAGGTCCTATTGGATAAAGTATCAGACGAAGAGGAATCTTGTTCAGAAAGTGAAGATAACATTGAATACGCTGAGTCATCAGATAGTGAAAGTGATAATCGAGGTAATAACGAAAATAGTTTCACTGAGGACTTCGTTTAAAAAAATGAAAATAAGATATTCAAAGGCACCTTGTAACAATAGATAGGAAAGAGCCTCCATGGAAAATGTTATCAATACAATTCCAGATATGACTCGCTACGCCTCTTCAATATTACTGAGGAAGATATGTCAAGCTTTCAATTTGTTTTCCCAACTCCTGTGAGAAGCACTATTTTGAGATGCACAAACGTTGAAGGAAAACGTATTTTCGGTGATGATTGGACTAGCATCTACGAGGTTGAAATGTTCGCATTTATTGGTTTGATTTTGTTAGCTGGAGTGTATTGCTTAAATAATGAAAGTACGGAAAGTTTATGCCACCCTGAAAGAGGAAGTCCAATATTTGGAGCAATTATGACATTGAAAAGGTTCAAAGTCATTTCAAGAGTAATAAGGTTTGACAATAGAGACAATCGGAGCCAACGGCGAATGGAAGACAAGTTTGCACCGATACGTGAGCTGTGGAATCAGTGAGTTCACTTGTTGCCCAAACTTTATAACCCTTCACAAGATGTAACAATCGATGAGCAGCTGGTAGCATTTAGAGGAAGATGCCCATTCCGACAATATATACCATCAAAATCAGCAAAGCAAGGGATCAAATTTTGTATTTTTTTGTAATGCGGTTACTAGTTATGCCTGTAGTATGCAACCGTATACAGACAAAGTTATGGGAGCAATGTCCGAAAAAAACCAAGGCATGCGTGTAGTTCTTGATTTGACAGCTGCACTAAAAGGGCATAATGTGACTGCAGAAAATTTTTTCACATCTTATCAACTTGGAAAAAACCACTGGAAAACACATTACTCTAGTTGGAAACGTTCGCAAAAATAAGCCTGAGTTGCCGTGAGAGTTAGTAACAACTAAAGGAAGACCTCTTTATTCTTCGACATTTTGTTTTACAGAGAACACCACCCTGCTATCTTACATCCTAAAGAAAAACAGACTGGTGCTTCTGCTTAGCACTTTACATCATAGCTCAGAAGTAAGTGATCGCGAAGACAAAAAACCTCAAATAATATTGGATTATAACAAGTGTAAATGTGTTGTAGATACGTTAGATAAAGTTGTGTGTGTCCTGTTATACTTGCAAAAGAAAGACAAATCGATGGCGTCAAGTTCTATTTAGCAACACGATTGACATATCAGCGTATAATGCTTTTATTTTATTACATCTGTTAATAATTGGCGGCCACCGTGGTGTGATGGTAGCGTGCTCCGCCTATCACACCGTATGCCCTGGGTTCAACTCCCGGGCAAAGCAACATCAAAATTTTAGAAATAAGATTTTTCAATTAGAAGAAAATTTTCTAAGCGGGGTCGCCCCTCGGCAGTGTCTGGCAAGCGCTCCGATTGTCTTTCTGCCATGAAAAGCTCTCAGTGAAACTCATCTGCCTTGCAGATGCCGTTCGGAGTCGGCATAAAACATGTAGGTCCCGTCCGGCCAATTTGTAGGGAAAAATCAAGAGGAGCACGACGCAAATTGGAAGAGAAGCTCGGCCTTAGATCTCTTCGGAGGTTATCGCGCCTTACATTTATTTTTTTTTATATTTAATAATGGCTATAACGAAAACTGTTTTTCCAAACGCTGGCACTTCTTGGAAAACGTATGTCTCCAGTTTACAGCGCCTTATATAAAACAAGTAAGGAAGGCTAAGTTCGGGTGTAACCGAACATTACATACTCAGCTGAGAGCTTTGGAGACAAAATAAGGGAAAATCACCATTTAGCAAAATGAACCTAGGGTAACCCTGGAATGTGTTTGTATGACATGTGTATCAAATGAAAGGTGTTAATGATTATTTAAAACGTAGTGGGCCTTAGTTCTATAGGTGGACGCTTTTTCGAGATATCGCAATAAGGGTGGACCCGGGGTGACTCTAGAATGTGTTTGTACGATATGGGTATCAATTAAAGGTATTAATGAGGTTTTTAAAAGGGAGTGACCCTTAGTTGTATATGTCAAGGCGTTTTCGAGATATCGACCAAAATGTGGACCAGGGTGACCCAGAACATCTTCTGTCGGGTACCGCTAATTTATTTATAAATGCCATACCACGAGCAGTATTCCTGCCAAGATTCCAAGGGCTTTTGATTTCGCCCTGCAGAACTTTTTCATTTTCTTCTACTTAATATGGTAGGTGTCACACCCATTTTGCAAAGTTTTTTCTAAAGTTATATTTTGCGTCAATAAACCAATCCAATTACCATGTTTCATCCCTTTTTTCATATTTGGTACAGAAATATGGAATTTTTTTCATTTTTCGTAATTTTCGATATCGGAAAAGTGGGCGTGGTCATAGTCGGTTTTCGGCCATAGTTTATACCAAGATAAAGTGACTTCAGATAAGTACGTGAACTAAGTATAGTTAAGATATATCGTTTTTTGCTCAAGTTATCGTGTTAACGGCCGAGTGGAAGGACAGACGGTCGACTGTGTATAAAAACTGGGCGTGGCTTTAACCGATTTCGCTAATTTTCACAGAAACCAGTTATCGTCATAGAATCTACATCCCTAACAAAATTTCACAAGGATTGGTAAATGTTTGTCCGACTTATGGCATTAAAAGTATTTTAGACGAATTAAATGAAAAAGGGCGGAGTTACGCCCATTTTTAAATTTTCTTTTATATTTGTATTTTGTTGCACCATATCATTACTGGAGTCAAATGTTGACATAATTTACTTTTATACTGTAAAGATATTAAATTTTTTGTTAAAATTTGACTTAAAAAATTTTTTTTAAAGTGCCAAATTACAGCTAGCAAAACTTTTAAATTACCTTCTTTTAAAAGTGGGCGGTGCCACGCCCATTGTCCAAAATTTTTCTAATTATCTATTTTGCGTCTAAGAATTCATGAGCTTAACACCGGCTTATAATAATTGAATTTCAATTATTATGTTTTTTTTTCTAAGAGAAACTGAAAAGAAAGAAACATTTACTGGCATATTGCGATGGACCATTTCGAAAACCGCCAACGTAATCATCATCAGGCAATTTTGTAATGTTATCAAAGTTTTCACCGGGATTCGAACCGTGAATCACATGGTGAAACTGCAGTAGCCTTTACCCACTAGGCCTTTAACCACTAGGCCTTTAACCACTAGGCTACTGCAGTTTCACCATGTGATTCACGGTTCGAATCCAGGTAAAACCTTTGATAACATTACAAAATTGCCTGATGATGATTTCGTTGGCGGTTTTCGAAATGGTCCATCGCAATATGCCAGTAAATGTTTCTTTCTTTTCAGTTTCTCTTAGAAAAAAAAACATAATAATTGAAATTCAATTATTATAAGCCGGTGTTAAGCTCATGAATTCTTAAATATAATTTTTATATTTTTTTGTCAAAATAATGAGCTCTAGTCATACTATGGTCTGGTTGGTTATTTTTTATACTCAGCTGAGCAGCGCTCACAGAGTATATTAACTTTGTTCGCATAACAGCAATCCGTAACGGCATAAACTAATCGAGATAGATGTAGACTTCTATATATCAAAATGATGTGGACGAAAAAAGAAATCCATTTAGCCATGTCCGTCTGTCCGTCCGTCCGTCCGTAAACACGATAACTTGAGTAAATTTTGAGATATCTTGATGAAATTTGGTATGTGGATTCCTTGGCGCTGATCTCAGATCGCTATTTAAAATGAACGAAATCGGACAGCAACCACGCCCACTTTTTCGATATCGAAAATTTCGAAAAACAGAAAAAGTGCTACATTTGGTAGGTGGGTTGACCTTATGATGCAGAACAGAAAATTAGTAAAATTTTGGAAATGGGCGTGGCAGCGCCCATTTTTAAAAGAAGGTAATTTAAAGGTTTTGCAAGCTGTAATTTGGTAGTCGTTGAAGATATCATGATGAAATTTGGCAGAAACGTTACTCATATTACTATTTGTGTGCTAAATAAAAATTAGCAAAATCGGATGGCGAACACGCCCACTTAAAAAAAAAGTTTTTTTTCATCAAATTTTAACAAAAAATTTGATATTTTTACAGTAAATTATGCCAACATTCAACTTCAGTAATGATATGGTGCAACAAAATACAAAAATAAAAGAAAATTTCAAAATGGGCGTGGCTCCGCCCTTTGTCATTTAATTCGTCTAGAATACTTTTAATGCCACAAGTCGAACAAAAATTTACTAATCCTTGTGAAATTTGTTCGAACAATATATTCTATGACGATAACTGTTTTCTGTGAAAATGGGCGAAATCGGTTGAAGCCACGCCCATTTTTTATACACAGTCGACCGCCTGTCCTTCCGCTTGGCCGTTAACACGATAACTTGGGCCAAAATCATTATATCTTTACTAAACTTAGTTCACGTACTTATCTGAATTCATTTTATCTTGGTATAAAATATGGCCGAAATCGACTATAACCACGTCCACTTTTTCGATATCGAAAATTACGAAAAATGAAAAAAAAATGCCATAATTCTATATCAAATATGAAAAAATGGATGAAACATGGTAATTGGATTGATTTATTGACGCAAAATATAACTTTAGAAAAAACTTTGTAAAATGGGTGTGACAGCTACCATATTAAGTAGAATAAAATGAAAAAGTTCTGCAGGGCGAAATAAAAAACCCTTGAAATTTTGGCAGGAATACTGTTCGTGGTATTATATATATAAATAAATTAGCGGTATCACATTTTGGTCGATATCTCGAAAACGCCTTCACATATACAACTAAGGGCCACTTCTTTTAGAACCCTCATTAATACCTTTAATTTGATACCCATAACGTACAAACACATTCTAGAGTCACCGCTGGTCCACCTTTATGGTGATATCTCGAAAAGGCGTCCACATATAGAACTATGGCCCACTCCCTTTTAAAATAATCTTTAATACCTTCCATTTGAAAAACATGTCATACAAACACATTCCAGGGTTACCCTAGGTGAATTTTCCTAAATGGTGATTTTCCCTTATTTTGTCTCCAAAGCTCTCAGCTGAGTATGTAATGTTCGGTTACACCCGAACTTAGCCTTCCTTACTTGTTTGTAAGCAAATTTGTGTAATTGGTTAGAAAATGTTAGTTTAGTTAATAAAAGTGCGTGGAAGGTATATTACCAAAGCGAAAAAGAGTATTCAACACCATAAAAACTCAGTTAGACATTATTGTTTGTGAGTGTACCCAGCTTGTAGTAGCAATATAGAAGTATGACATATATATATGGTAATTGGCGGCCACCGTGGTGTGGTGGTAGGGTTCTCCGCCGATCACAACGAGGGTCCTGGGTTCAACTCGCGGGCAAAGTAACATCAAAATTTTGGAAAAAAAGTTTGTCTAAACGAGGTCACCCCTCGGAATGATTCGTTAAATACTCCGTGTGTATTTCTGCCATGACAGACTTCTCAGAGTGCCATGAAAACGGATCGGATTCGGTATAAAATATGTACCTAGGTCCCGTCCCGCCAATTTGTAGGAAACATTAGAAGGAACACTAGGCAAGTTGAAAGAGAAGCTCGGCCTAATATCACATCGGAGGTAATCGCGCCTTGCATTTATTTATTTAATTGTTTATTTATATACAATGATGGACAAAATAATAGGGACAACTTTGTGCGTAATACTAAGTAAACTATATAAGCAACACTTCAGTATCTCTTTTGGAATAGTGTACCTCATAAAAACAGCATTTTAAGGTTGTTCTTTGGCGAAAAAGTGAACCACTAGAAATTTGGCTTGGAAACAGGCCCGTAGCCAGACCTTACCAACTGTACGGGCAGACACTATCGAAGGACGGACAGGATTAAAAGTTTGCAAAAACAAATAATTAATTGGTTAAAAATATTTTTGTAATACATTTTTTATAATAAATTATTTTATTATATAATTAAATAGTTATAACTAAAATAAATAAGAAAATTCAATTTTCAATTAATGCTTAAAAGAAACATACCAAAAATATTGTTAAGAATAGATACTTAGCACAGTGGCAGTTTACGATTTTTGTTATTATTAAATTTTCGGAGAATCATATCGATATTAATTGCACGTGTGCGATGTCTTTCAAAAGCTAAGCAGACGAGATCAGCCATGCGGGCATGGGTCATGGACAGGCGTTGCGGCCTATTACTTGCGGTCAATCTCGAAAACGTTGATTCGCAAGTTGCTGTACTGCACCCAAATGTCTCAACAGCTGCCATCAGATCGAACGTATCACTGAAAGCTTCACGAAATCTGAAAAGTACCTCCAACTTTGTTCCATCGTCAGCCTGTTCCTTTCGATTCTTGAAAAAGTTTTTCACGACTGTCAATTTCTTCGCTGGAACTTTCAAACATGTAAACATGTAAATTTATAAGTGCTAGTTTTGAATTCGCTAATGTTGGAAATCGCAGTAACTAGCTCTTGGTGCTCTGAGAAGCGTCGCTTGATTTCGTTTTTTATAAGATCAAGGCATTCATTGTTAATTCCTTTCAGCTTCTTATTTGACACTTGTAGGTTCCCATCAGTGGCGCGATTCGCAGAATATGAAGGTAACCTGGTCTCAGTTATGTAGCTTGGATGCTCAGTTGTTTGATTTTTCGTTTGGACATTGTTTCGTTCATTGGTTCAGTCATGGGTATGACCTTATACGTATCTTCCAAAATTAATTCAAATTCCTTCCGGCTTGATCTCATAGCTTGAAATTGTTGAAGAACTGACTATGACGTCTAGTCCGTCTTTCAAGTTCGCTGTTAGTGACTGCATTGCAGCGTCCGCTGGATGTAAAATACCCAGAAACTTTTTAGCAAAAATTAAACAAAATCGTAATTCTTCCGTTTTCATGACTGTTTTGATTCCAATACTTTTTGCTCTTTCTTCTCCATTGAACAATTTAGACTGGGTAACTACTTGATCAAGCACTCGATTTATTTCAGGGTAATTAGATGACACAACCTGTGTAATTGCAAAGTGACCGGACCATCGTTGCGGTAGCAATCGCACTATGGTTTTTCCTTCATATAAAGAAGAAATTTTGGGATGGTGAAAAAATTCGTGTAACATCACACACATATCGAAAAAGTTCCTCAGCGAATCATTGTCAGACACCGCTTTTACAACAATGAGATTGAGACGATGGTTGAAGCAGTGTATGTAGGGAATTTTACGATTTAGGTGTTGTTCCAGGAGACCAGAAACACCTCCTCTTTTACCACTCATCACATTAGCTCCATCATAGCATTGGCTCAAAAGACACGACAAATCGAAATTATTCTCACGCATTGTTTTAATTGTTTTTTCGGTGAATGTTTTAACGTCCAATCCCTTAGTTGTAATAATATCGAGTAATGATTCGCGAGGTTTTCCTTCCTTCACGTATCTGAGAGCGATATCTATATTCTCTCGGTTGCTTTTGTCTTTGGTTCTGTCTACCATTAGCGTAAACCATGGAACATCAGCATTTTTCACATCAGAAACTACTGATTCTCTAACTGATTTAGCCATGATTTCAATTACTTCATTTTGTATTTCTGGAGACGTGTAATGCCACCGAAGTTTAACATAGAAACAGTTTTTCAAGAGTGAGTTTCAAGATATTTCACACACTTCTTTGGAGAAATTCCAAGTTCAATAGAACTCAAGTTGGACCAAAACAAACAAGTGTTACATTTTTCACAAAAGTTAACATTAAGAGTTTTGCATTTTTTTAAATAGTAGCAACGAGGTTTGCACGATGTACGGTGTTATGTTGAAATAAAAAAGATAAAATAAAATATCATGAACTTTACCTGCTATTTTTTACTCACTTAACAAAAGCTGGATATCTTTTTTGTGCTAATCCAATCTACAGCCAGTTTCAAGTCAGGCAAACTTTATCTCCATTGAGTTTCACTGGCACTAGATAGATACTTCCTGTTGAATTTCCTAAATAGGGTCTTGAAATATTTTACCAAAGCAGGATGTTCTTCGTAAATACCGGGGAGGTTTTTGCGTGGTGTGAATTTAGACAAAATTTTTACTGACCAAATTGCTACAGTAGATACTGCGTTGGTTCTCTCTATAATAATTGCGATAACCCTCATGAGATCTCCGTCAGGTTAGAGCTACCACTTTTAAAAATCAAATTTCGATTCCACGGTAAAAAAAAACGGTAAAAAACGAAAATTAAATAGCTATATTTGATTTTGATTTTTAAAAGTGTTACTGCTAACTTGACGCACATCCTAATGGTTGCATAACAGTTCCATGTAAGAAAAACCCCATGTCGATTGAATGTTACTGGCACTGGATAGACATTTCCTGAGTTGAATTGCCTAGCTGCGGCCTAGTAAGATTTATTATCTATATAATTTTCTCACAATTCGCAGATGCAATTTCAGAAACGGTTTAGAATATATAGCAACTGTTTACTCAAACATAAGATCAAGAAAAACACTAGACTGGATTTTGTCTATAATAACTGACTGAGAACAAAGTAGAAATTATGATTAGGACCTTAATCGATATTTATAACGAAATGCACAGAAATTACAGAAATGCTCAGTGCAGAGAAGGTAAATAAATAGGTTATTGCATATGTTGTCAAGATGCGTAATACATTTTGTCACTTTTTTGTACTGGGTTTTCCTAGTCAGTGCCTGCTTGGAATTCCCTAACAATACCTCTCTAAAGTAGGCATTAATCGTAGAACTAGGGACTGGCCGGTGTCTATTCTAGAATTGAGCGAATATATGGAAAATCCAGCTGGTACCCAAGCCAAAATCCAGTTCCTATCTCTCACCGGGTTATTATCACTTATAAGCACACTAATAATTCAATAATTCCAATTATTAGAAATATGATTATCAAAGTGATTACTTAAATACTATTTTTTTATATATTGATTTGAAATAAAAACTTTGGAAAACTTGTTCTCGGGTGAATTAATTGACGAAAACAAGACACAGGCTATAATGTCTATCTTCAGTCATGGCTGATCATCCGTAACGTTGAGAAGGCGCGTTCATTGGTGTACAGGCCGAATTCCATTATCCGAAGAATTTGATGAATGTTTGGTGCATGCTTGTGCCGTTTGGGAACATTTGTCAAAATTGTAATACCAAATTTCCATTTCGATAGAAATAACTCGAACTCAAGGTAATATCAATATTTAATATGCAAAATTTTTAGTGATTTTTATGCCAAAATTTTTTCAAACATCGGTTTTTTCTTGTACTTACTCTCTGTACAGGCAAGGCCCGTCCACGCCCGTACGTAGCTACGGGCCTGCTTGGAAAAATAATTTGCATTATAAATGGTAAAAAATTGCACTTTTATGGGGTATGGATCACTAAGAAAATATTTAAGGGAAAATATCGGCACTTCACATTTAGAGATAAAAACGCGCTACAACTCTTGTTTTAAATGCAAGTATAAACTTTATTAATTATAATTATTGTATATACATACGTATTAAGAATATCGCTTTTATTTATTTTAAAGATTTATTTGAGAAGCGTATATAGTGTTGCGGATAGCGTAAATTAACTTAAAGCGGTTCACACTCTTCCTAACTAAAAAAAATTATATATTTTGTTGTATTTTCTTGAATATGCAAAGTTAAGGAAACGATAAATTACTTTAATTGGTATCGATCAAATCGGCGGGGTTGTCGTTGCTAGGTATGTGGCACCAAATTGTGTTGCTGACGTTCAGCAAAATTTGGGTAATCCTGTATGCCGCATAAGTTTTCAATGTATGTCCGGGTTTTTCTAGCCAGGCCAACGCAATGGAGGAATCTGACCAGAGTGTCAGTTCGTGTGGTGGCAACTTCAATTGAAATTGAGTTTGAACTATTTATTTCGACAATAAAACGGCTCCGCAGAGTTCTAGTGACAAGTTAACTGTTTGCAGGGGTGCGCCTTTGGTTTTTGCCATAGTGAGGTGTGTTGAGGCAGAGTTTTCATCGTGCTGCCTTCTTATATAAACACATGCGACAAATGCATGGGATCAGAGAAACCGTGGATTTGGATGCGTTTATTAGGGGAAAATTGCACCCATCGACGGATATTTACACTGCTAATAGCAGGGAGACTTGCACGGAAGGTGTCCCACTTGCGATTATGCATGCAAAGTAAATTAAAATAGTAATATATTGAAACGAAGTTAGGGAAAATCCGCTTATTTAAAACCTTCTACCAACGTTCGAATCGCTAAAATGTTGAATAAATCACACAAATGTTCAGTATTGCAAACTAGTCTTTATTTAGATTACTTTGGGAGTACATCACAATTATACTTCACTTTAAAACTAATAGCGTGTTTAAATCAAACTGATTACTGACTACTCAGCTTGCGCTG
The DNA here is from genome assembly GCA_029619165.1 of Eurosta solidaginis. Classification (NCBI taxonomy): domain Eukaryota; kingdom Metazoa; phylum Arthropoda; class Insecta; order Diptera; family Tephritidae; genus Eurosta; species Eurosta solidaginis. The sequence continues at coordinate 34,557 of JARSSU010005713.1, forward strand.
CTTTTATATTTTCCGTTGCTACATTAGCAATTTTTACTAAAGTCTAGACGTTTCGCCTTCTAGAACTGCTGTATCTCCTGCTTGGTAATTGAGCTATATATATGCTTTCTTAGGTGACTTTAATCTACCCAATATCTCTTGGAAAAGCATAATAAAACCTTAATACCGCATAATCTAACCTCCAGCGTCGAAATCTATGTCGTAAACACTTTGCTTTCTCATGGTTTCCTTCAACGTAACGGAGTTCGGAATGATAATAATAAAATCCTAGATCTAATATTTGTTACTAATAATCTAAAAGTATCATGCCATGAATGTCTATCTCCAATTTTGTATAATAGTTTTCATCACAAGGCTATTTTTCTTAGTATTATGTTTTATTGTTTCGATACCGTAAAAGATGAACAACCAGCTCGGCGTGATTACATGAATGCCGATTGTGAGTATATTAATAATTTTTTGCACTCTTCCGATTGGGAGTTTCTGAAAAATTCTGGCTGCCCCGATACTTCTTACGAGATATTGTGTACCATTTTTTCGGAAGCCATCTCTAATTTTGTGCCTCTAAAAAGATGCGAAGCTAAAACAAGCCACATTTGTTCAATCTAAGACTTTCTAACTTGAGAAATAAAAAGGATAAGGCTTTTAAGAAGTTCAAGAAAATAATTCTGAAGTCATCGTCTTAACTTCATTTATTTAAGAAAGGAGCATGATCATCTTCATAACTTCTTATTTAGCACTATATGTATACCGTTGAAACGAATTTAAAGTCCAATCCGAGTGGATTTTGGAAATTTATAGATTCCAGAAGGAAAACAAATGGATTTCCCAACGAACTTAGAATATGATGGGGCTCTCTTTGACAATACTGTCGACTCCTGAGATTTATTTGCAAAATTTTTTCAGAAAGTTTATGAGAATCATAGAATTCCTATATCGCCTACATTCATTCCACACCTTTACCTTCTATAACCTCCTTTTCAATCGATGAAGAGGATGTATTATCCGCTAATTCAGCGCTAAAGTCCAGTTCCCAACATGACTCGAGGGATTTGCGCCTGTATTTTTCAAGCGTTGCTGCTATACTTTAGCTAATCCCATATCCCAGCTTTTCCAGGATTGTATCAATAAGGGTACATTTCACGAACAGTGGAAGTTATGTCACATTGTTCCGGTCTTTAAGTCTGGTGATCGTAATGATGTTTGTAATTATAGGCCTATCGTTATACAGGGGACGCTGGCCAAATTGTTCGATTACATAATCCAATCAAAGTTATTTGACCATGTTCGGGATTTGATCTCTAAACATCAACACAGCTTCTCTCCTGGAAGATCAACCTGTTCGAACTTGACCCTATTAACGAATAGTGTGGTGGGTGCGTTTGGAAAGTAGGCACAACTTGATGTGATTTACGCAAACTTTCCACGTCTGCGACGTCGATAAGGTGTGTCATACCATACTTTTGCAAAAGTTACGAAGTTACGGAGTTAGGGGCATTCTCATTATTTCTTCGCTAGTTTTTGTCAAACAGGAAACTATTTATTAAGTTAGGGAACACAACCTCAAGACTATTTATCGACGCGTGGTCAGGTATACCTCAGGGTATACACTGCGGACACTGCTATTTCATTTATTTATTAACGACCTACCGAATTGCTTTAAATTCGCTAAGTGTCTAATGTTCGCGGATGACCGTTCGTGATGCAAGTGATAGTCATAAGTTACAAGTTCATCTCAATTCATTTAATCAGTGGTACACTTTGTATTTCTCAAACTGAACGTCAATAAATGCCTTGTTGTCACCTTCTCTAGGAAGTCTAACAACATAATATTTAGTTACAATATAGACAATTGTGCTCTAACTAGAAATACCGAAATGAAAGATTTGGGTGTTATTTTCGACTCAAAGCTGACATTTTCTCAACTATTGACTTCATAGTATCAAAAGCCTTTTCTATGATAGGGTTCATAAGAAGAAATTCAATGGATTTCAGAGATCCTTGCACTCTAAAAGCTCTCTACTTATCTCTTGTTCGAAGCAGACTAGAGTATTGTTCTCTAATATGGTGCTCATACTATGAAACTCACTCAAACCAATCGAAAGAGTTCAAAAAGTTTTCACGAAATTGGCTCTAAGAAAGTTACCGTGGCAAGGTAATCTTCCTTATATTGGTAGACGGGAACTAATGGCTTACAGTCCTATATGATAGATGAATATACTTCTCAATACTTTTTATACTCAGTTGAGCAGAGCTCACAGAGTATATTAAGTTTGATTGGATAACGGTTGGTTGTACATATATAAAGGAATCGAGATAGATATAGACTTCCATACATCAAAATAATCAGGATCGAAAAAAAATTTGATTGAGCCATGTCCGTCCGTCCGTCCGTCGTCCGTCCGCCCGTTAACACGATAACTTGAGTAAATTTTGAGGTATCTTGATGAAATTTGGTATGTAGGTTCCTGAGCACTCATCTCAGATCGCTATTTAAAATGAACGATATCGGACTATAACCACGCCCACTTTTTCGATATCGAAAATTTCGAAAAACCGAAAAAGTGTGATAATTCATTACAAAAGACCGATAAAGCGACAAAACTTGGTAGATGAGTTGAACTTATGACGCAAATAGAAAATTAGTAAAATTTTGGACAATGGGCGTGGCACCGCCCACTTTTAAAAGAAGGTAATTTAAAATTTTGCAAGCTGTAATTTGGCAGTCGTTGAAGATATCATGATGAAATTTGGCAGGAACGTTACTCTTATTACTATATGTACGCTTAATAAAATGAGCAAAATCGGAGAAGGACCACGCCCACTTTTAAAAAAAAATTTTTTTTAAAGTAAAATTTTAACATAAAATTTAATATCTTTACAGTATATAAGTAGATTATGTCAAGATTCAACTCCAGTAATGATATGGTGCAACAAAATACAAAAATAAAAGAAAATTTAAAAATGGGCGTGGCTCCGCCCTTTTTCATTTAATTTGTCTAGGATACTTTTACCGCCATAATTCGAACAAAAATTAACCAATCCTTTTGAAATTTGGTAGGGGTATAGATTTATGGCGTTAACTGTTTTCTGTGAAAATGGGCGAAATCGGTTGATGCCACGCCCAGTTTTTATACATAGTCGTCCGTCTGTCCTTCCGCATGGCCGTTAACACGATAACTTGAGCAAAAATCGATATATCTTTACTAAACTCAGTTCACGTACTTATCTGAACTCACTTTATCTTGGTATGAAAAATGAACGAAATCCGACTATGACCACGCCCACTTTTTCGATATCGAAAATTACGAAAAATGAAAAAATGCCATAATTCTATACGAAATACGAAAAAAGGGATGAAACATGGTAAGGTAATTGGATTGTTTATTGACGCGAAATATAACTTTAGAAAAAACTTTATAAAATGGTTGTGACACCTACCATATTAAGTAGAAGAAAATGAAAAAGTTCTGCAGGGCGAAATAAAAAACCCTTGAAATCTTGGCAGGTATTACATATATAATAAATTAGCGGTATCCAACAGATGATGTTCTGGGTCACCCTGGTCCACATTTTGGTCGATATCTGGAAAACGCCTTCACATATACAACTACCACCACTCCCTTTTAAAACTCTCATTAATACCTTTATTTGATACTCATATCGTACAAACTCATTCTAGAGTCACCCCTGGTCCACCTTTATGGCGATATTTCGAAAAGACGAACACCTATAGAACGAAGGCGCACTCCCTTTTAAAAATACTCGTTAACACCTTTCATTTGATACCCATATCGTACAACAAAGTCTAGAGTCACCCTGGTCCAGAAAGGCCCACTCCCTCTTAAAATACTCATTAACACCTTTCATTTGATACCATATCGTACAAACGCATTCTAGAGTCACACCTGGTCCATCTTTATGGCGATATCTCGAAAAGGCGTCCACCTATAGAACTAAGGCCCACTCCCTCTTAAAATACTCATTAACTCCTTTCGTTTGATACCCATATTGCACAAACGAAAAACTAGAGTCACCCTGGCCCACCTTTATGGCGATATCTCGAAACGGCGTCCACCTATAGAACTAAGGCCCACTACCTTTTAAAATACTCATTAACACCTTTCGTTTGATACCCATATCGTACAAACGCATTCTAGAGTCACACCTGGTCCATCTTTATGGCGATATCTCGAAAAAGGGCGTCCAACTATAGAACTAAGGCCCACTCCCTCTTAAAATACTCCATTAACTCCTTTCGTTTGATACCCATATTGCACAAACGAAAACTAGAGTCACCCTGGCCCACCTTTATGGCGATATCTCGAAACAGGCGTCCACCTATAGAACTAAGGCCCACTACCTTTTAAAATACTCATTAACACCTTTCGTTTGATGCCCATATTGTGCAAACAAATTCTAGGGTCACCCCTGGTCCACCTTTATGGCGATATCTCGAAACGGCGTCCACCTATGGAACTAAGGATTACTCCCTTTTAAAATACTCATTAACACCTTTCTTTTGATACCCATATCGTACAAACGTATTCTAGAGTCAAACCCTGATCCACCTTTATGGCTATATCCCTAAATGGCGTCCACCTATAGAACCCACTCCCTCATAAAATACTCTTTAATGCCTTTCATTTGATACACATGTCATACAAACACATTCCAGGGTTTCCCTCGGTTCATTTTCCTACATGGTTATTTTCCCTTATGTTGTCACCATAGCTCTCATCAACTGAGTATGTAATGTTCGGTTACACCCGAACTTAACCTTCCTTACTTGTTTCTGCTGATTTTACCCACAGCGAAACAAATGGAAGTTGGAAATGAGTATAATAGCTAAACTATTCATTTCATAAAATATTTCAACCGAAGTATTATAATTGCAGACCTTGGGAGGGGGGCGATCTTTGCTAGCTAAAACATTTCTTTAACCTATCTTCTTAGAAGACTCAGCTCATTGCTCCACCATGGCGGCTTTGCTTTCCTCTGAATCTTCTTAGAGGGCAAAACTTTGTTATACGCAGTCATAAGCGTCCTTACTAGGAATTCATTTGGACTCCTCCCAGTTCCTCCACTTTGACAAGCTCTTTGGCTTTACCCAGTTTTGTGTCTACCTGTTTCTGGAATTTAGTCCAGTTCTTTGACCTAGGGGTTTCTCAAGGTTCCTCCCTTCTCTACCCTCTTTAGGGGGGATGCGGAAGCTGATATACGCATGGTCGGAGAAGGATGGTCTATCAAGAACCATCCAATCATACCTTGATATATCACCTTCGGAGCTCAGTGCAGTATTCAAAACATTACTGGATGTTGAACCAATGTATGTAGGGGCATTTCCCTGTTGGCTATATGCAAATTGGTTTGCAGGATGTAAGAAAATAGAGATTCGCCTCTCTCGTTCGTATTTGCTCCTCCCTATGCATTGTGGGTGCGCATTTGCATCCGCACCTATGACCAACCGCCCTTCGCACCCCTCGTCCTGTACTAGCCTCTTGCATTCCATCGGTGGAACCTCCGCAGCATGGCCATGTAGCAGGATGCCAGGATAAATGCCTGCTCATTCCTTGCTCAACGGCCACCACTACGAGGTCCAAAGTAATGTAATTAGGAACCATATATGAATGCAGCTATTTCCTTACCATTACTACAGCTTGCACCCGTCCTTCCGTTTGCGCATAGTAAACGCCAAATCCGCGCGCGCTAAGTCCAGAAACCTTTCCTCCCGATGAGAGCCACGGCTCTTGGATCAGCGCTACGTTCAAACGAACCCACCCCAAGGGTTAGGAGGAGTTCGCACGACGCCATTTTAATGTGTTGGAGGTTTATCTGTAGGACTTACAACACCATTGGGCTGTTTGTCCCCCTCTATCACCTTCATCGTGACCTCGTCGTCCTCCCCTTGCACTTTTAGTTTAGAGTGTTCGAAGCCCCCTTTAGTCTCTTGTAAATGTTGTGCCGGGTGTTCCTCTGTGCGACTCATAGCACCACCTGGCTGTTGGTCCTCTTCTAACACCTTCGTGGTGACGTCGGCTACCTCCATCTGTCTTTTTCCCTTAGGCTTTTGAGGTCCTTTCCGACTTCGCCCACTTCTAGCGTGTCCTCGTGACTTCTTTTCCTGAGTCGCATATACATTTGCCTGTACCAAAGGACATTTTGCCAAGCTGCGTGTACAATATATCCTCCGCCAGCTTATTTATTTGGAAGATGTAGAACTGACCTTCTCCGTAGGCCGAGATACAGTAAGTACCTTCCAATCCTGTGTCGATATGTCGGATTCTGATTCTGCCGAAGTCCCAGTGTATCCTCCGACCTCATCACGCATGTTATCTATACCTTAATTTTTGGTACCGTGGGGATTTGCGTTTTATCCACCACCTCAAACCGCGCGTTCGTGCCTTGCCTTTGGGGGTTTGGAAACACTTCCCCCAGCCACCGCAAGCTCGCAATGTTGTCGCACGCTATCTTTTTCCCACCATTATACCCATTTAGCTTATCTCCTACTTCCGTAGTTGGAACTTCCCTCTGACTCGCAGCTTTCGAGGTAGTTGCTACCTCGCTATTGGAGTCCATCTGTCTTACAGCTTTGGGCCTACTTGTCTTGCCTATGCGACTGCCCTGCCTCGCGACTCTGGGACTGCGGTCCTTTCTGCCTCTTGAAAGCAGGCTTGTCGCTTAATGCGAATTTGTCGTCCTTGGCTTCCGACTCAGTCCTCCTCTTATCATCCTCCTTATTACAATTAGGTAATGAGTAGTTCATCTTGGTCGTACAACCACCTGCCCGACAAGGGGGGCTCAGCGGTCCAGTGTTATATACGGGAAAGAACCGTCAGCCACAGCAGCGCCCCTTACTGTGGTAAGGTCATCAATACTTCCCGAGGTGGCCCGGTATCGAGAAGGCTCCATTCGAATACCGCCGAATTTATACCCCTGGCTGCAAATCGTCCAATAGGCACGGTCCGCATAACACCCTGGATTAGGGGGTTGGCACTTCTTGGTCACCGACATCCCGCCGCCCTCCTATGAGGCGACACGGCGTAGATGCCAGTCCTAAACAGCTCCGCCTCATAGTCGGGCGCTATGGAGATCGGCTAAGCCCTCACACCAACGATAAGGTGTCTACCATAGTGAGGGTATACTTAATTAGTTTCTATCTGTTTCAAGCTGCTATTAGTTCTATTGTATTCTCTATTCCTAATTAACACCACATGGATATGCTAGCGATTGCGAATTTGTTCTGTTTATAAAATATTTTTTTGTCTAATAAAAAACAAACCAAAGATTTTCCCCCTAGATCTGAGGAATAAGAATACTTTTATTCAAGGTTAAATAATTGAAGTAAATGCTAATTACTTTATTCCACTCCGCCCATCATAGCTTCAGGAGTTTTTGGGCAAATTACCTCATAAAATTTCAGGTATAATAAAAATTGAACAAATAGCTTTGCTATAATAAACTAACTAAAGTATATATACATAAGCGTCTGCATAATTAAATAGATTTATTAATTTCGCGGAAGATTGATATGATATGTGTACTAGAGTTTACGCTGATTACTTATCGCGGCCGGCTCACACGCGGCTCACGACCGTCGTACTTGGTAAGATAACTTTAGATCTCCCACATATTTTTGTGTCATTACTCTGCACATCCTGAAAAATTATGTGTTCTCAAATTTAATCGGCACGCAAATTCTCCAAATACTTAGATTTTAACACATCCTGAATTTCAAGATTAAAGATGTATATCTTTATTGTAGACATGACGTTTTTATTTAAAGAACAGCTATTTTATATGTCTATATTTTAGGCACACAAATCTACTTCCATGTATTCATATGACAAAATACCTGTTTGAAATTTATTTACAAGATGCATAGTTATGTGTGAATTAAAATAATTTTGTTTACGTTGTGCGGGCTGAGCTGAGACGCGTTTATTTGAAACAGTAAGGCCAGCAATAGAAAACCCTCTCACTGGTGTATCTCGTTGCCAGATACACAAAACTTTTTGTGCCAACGTAGATAATAGTGGCATTGCAGCAGCCTTTTCCCAACCTCCAGAAATTCAAAACTTTTAGGTTGATGACGAAACTCAGCACGAATGGCATTCTGCTGATAAAGTCATAGTTTTGAATTTGTGGAATACCTTTGCGCACAGCTTCAAGATTTTAGAGGAAGGTGGAGCAATAATCTTTATCATTATACCTTCGATATTGTGTGAGTCACCAATAAGGGATTTATACATTTTAATTAAAAAGTTTAGTTATCGTATACTTCTGTCGTGGCGATGTCGTCGCGTGATACAATCCAGTGTGCTGAAGAAGCGCGGATTCAGCAGCGCTGCGCAAACTAATATATCATCTTATTGGAAATCTATCGTCTAGTTTGCTTCTTATAGTATTTTTATTTTTTGCATTACATGCAACTGTGCACAGTTTGCATCATTATAAATAGCTCATCCAAATCAATGTCAACGTTCTCAGATAATATGTCACTATATCCGTTCGATAATTATGCAGCAAAGAATATATGGATATGAATCGGCACAGACAAAATGTTCACAGAAAGCTTCTTTGAATTTCTTGTAGCATCAAGCGGTGCGTTCAGTTTCTAGTAAATCACAAGTCCGCTTTCGTGCAGTTTTTAAGCCATTTATTTATTGCGGATCTTTGTGAGACCATAATACTATCAAGCATTGACAGAACCGCTGATGCCATCATATGTTGGGAACCAAAATACCACGCGTTTTTAAGAGTGACATTTCTTTGGGTTGGCCCTTTTGCCCACCAACTACATGCAAGTCTTTAGGATTGTTAGCAGAGCTTAGCCATCAGAGATAGGATCGAGCTCAAATTTTTAAAAAGGGAGCCTTACATTTTTAAAAGGGACCTCGCAAATTTTTAATGTCCGCCTCGATATTTCTACTGAGTCCTAGACCTTCACCAGCGATTTACTTAAAGAGTACCCATAGAGATTTCTAAAGAGCCGCTTAAGCCTTTGACTTGTATAGCATACTGCGGTTATTTTGTACATGAGAGAATTTTTTGAACCCTCAAGAATCGTGAGCGGATCTGTTCCCCAATCCCCTCAACCTCTTTTTTTCTCGGTCTTACAAGAGTAGGCAGTTGGGCACCTGTAGTATCTGCCCAAACCCAACCCACCCAAAACGCTCCCAATCCCCTCCTTTTTTTCTCGTCGGACACCGCAGGTGCAAGATTGAACATTTTATTTTACTTTTTATTAGGGTGTAAGTTTGTATGTAAATACTTACACATATGCAGTGTACGTGAGCATTTCCTAAATGAAACGGTAAATAAATATGAAGGCGAACCTTTTGCTTGTCTTTTTATAAGGTTATAAGTTTTGTATGTAAGCGTAACATGTATGTACAGAAGAGAAGAACTTTAAAACATGCTGATAGAAACCTTAACTGTTCAACATTGAAAGATAATTTACGTGTATATAAGGTAAATAAAACCACATGCTGTATTTCCTTATTGCAAGTTTGTATGCTTACTTTAGTAGCGCAAAAACGTTCTTACGCTTGGAGCTTTTTGCTTTTGTATGGTTTGTATTTCTGGTTGATCTATAAGAAAAAGCTTAGAGTGTTTTTGTTTTGTATTCTGACTGCAAGAAAAAAGAGCTTAGACGTTGATCAATATAGGAGAAGTATCGATCTCGATTTTAATGAGGGCCCCGGGGGGGGGGGGGCTTATGAATGGGTGTAAGCGAGCGTGATTAATCTCCCGTGAGACCGATCTCAGGGGGGAGGGCGGGGAGAGCGAGGCAGAGAGGCAGGGGATGAGATCGGGGAGGGGGAGGATAAATATTAGGGGAAGGGGGGATAATGAGGCGTAGGGGGACAAAAAGGGAAGGGAGAG